>PVKB01000200.1:174919-377801 GCA_004027205.1 Ctenodactylus gundi
TTTTTTATTTTTTTTTTTTTTTTTTTTTTTTTTTTTTTTTTTTTTTTTTTTTTTTTTTTTTTTTTTTGTTATCATCAACTGGTGATACCTGGAATTTTCCAGTAGCATAACCTGTAATAATCTGGATTGATATTGGTAAAACACCATTGTTTTCTTTAATAATATTTCTTTAGATTTTATTTGCAGAATTGTGTGTTTTTTATGATTAAGTTGCCCATCAGAACTAGATTTTGTTTTGAAAAACATAAGCTTTAAATCTTGCAAGACAAAATATTTTAAATACTACAACAGTTTTCAAAGTCACTATTATATATATATATATATATATATATATATATATATATATATATATTTCCAGTCTGGTGCTGCAGGACTATAATCATAGCATGCTAGAAGGCTGAGACAAGAGGATCAACATGGCCAATTTAACAATTTAGTGAGACTCTGTCTCAAATAAATAAACATGGGCTAGAGCAGTAGCTCAGGTGGAAGGCCTTCGGTTCAAAACTCAGCACCACAAAAATAAGATGGTTTATTTATACTGAGTAAGACCATATATTTACAAAATGAAACAATATAAAAGTATTATGCTCCCTTTTACTAAAAGGATACAGGTTTAAATAGCATTAAAACATTTTTGGCATAAAAATATTGGTGCTAGGAGTAAAGATACCCGTTACAAGCACTGTTCTAAATTCATTAGTAATATAAGTTCCCTAATCTTCTAGTCATTTATATGATATATCTGTAGTAATTTTAATTCACAGGTGAGAAATCTAAGTCTCATAAAATTTAAGTAACTCAAACAAAATCCAGATTTAGAGCTTGGTAGACTGAATCCTCGAAAAATAGTTTTCATTATACAGCACAGCCTTCAAAGCAGCCATGACACAAACAGATTTGAATAATGTTGTAGTCTGCAACAACTAACTTCGTTGTGTTACTTTTAGGTGAGAAGTACTAATACAACCGGAGGTTAAAGATGAATTATTTATCTTTTTATGTTTAATAAAACCTAGCAGATTTTTCTATTTAGGTCTTCAAATCACAAAATTAAACTTAATTCCATGAATGATGAATGCCATATCATGTTCCTGGAATACCTCTTAAAGTTTTATTTGATATTTTGGAATATGATTATTAACATAAAGTAGGTTAAGTCTGAAGTCTCCTTGGAAACAAATATCACTCTCCAACTAAAATGAATCAAAAGAATTATTAATATGTTAAATTTAACTAATGACATTTTTAGTTTCCAAGTTTTTCCTGAGGAATGGTAAAAGTAGTTAAATTACTAAAAGTCATGGAGTGAATACTTTGATAGTGAGTTATAAGGCACTAATTCTAGTCAATATATTTGACAACTTAATGCTCAAATGTTTGAGAGGGTCTCTCTACAAAGAAAAGGTGGGATGTCAGAATTGGGATATTAATAACGTTTAGTTAAGAAACACCCACCCACCCCCCACATATATATATATTTGGGGGAGGGGGGTTGGAAGTTCTGCTCTGAAACCCAAGCTGACCTTGAACTCACTGGATCGCCCAATTTGGACTAGAGCTCGCAACAATCCTCCTGCCCCGATTTCTTAAATACTAGGATTACAAGTGTGTGCCACGGTACTCAGATAGAATGTGGTGCTGGACGACTAAGCCAGAGATTTTGCGTTTCATAGGCAAGTGTTTGAATCACTGAGCTATGCTCCAGGCCCGAGACTTATTTATTACAGAGAGAGAGAAAAAAAGGCTGCATTTTTTTTCTACTTACTTAGGCCAGAAATTGTGGATGGGAGGCAGCATATCTTCCTTCCACTTCCAATTCATCTTTTAGTATATGACAAATCTAATCATACTAATCATTGTTGTACTTGTCCGGATACGGCCTCCATTTACCCTTTGTCCCCACTGTTATCTATTGAAGTTTTATTTCCCCAGACTTGTTTCCTTGCAAGCTGTCACAGGTGTTGCCATTTGTTGGCTTTCCCCCTTCAAGGCTCTTCTATCAAACATTCCTCTTCCCTTTGTAATAAAAACACACCAACCTCCATGTAGCATATCTCATCCACATCACTTGTACTTGAACCTGGAGTGGGCCCAGTCCAAACAACTCCTGAATAACGAGAGTGTTTATCCTACTGAGAACTTATTTTTAATGAAGTCACTACAGGAAATGTATGCATGTATATGTTACATACATTACCAGTATATAACTATGACATTTCATTGTTGTAAAGCTCTGTGATTTTCATATCAATATCTGGTCTTAGAAGGGAGGAATGTAAGTATAGGAGAGCACTAGGAACTTTCTCAAAGAATTATTGTGATTGAGGAACAGATTACATTCAAGTCAAAACTTCAGATAATGATTTTATTACTTTTATCACAATTTATTAGTATTTTCCATATCATTACGTTATTATTATTGTTATTATCATGTTAAAAATCTCCTTTTGGTTTTTATGAAAAACCAAACCTTTTAGTAAAAGGGACACATATGGGCTTATTTTAAGTAAGAATGCATTCATTTTTACTGGTTGATCCAAGGTAAATTTTAATGTAACAAAATATAGATTTTGCATAAGTAAAATGTTGATTATGTATATTTCTTCACATACATAATATAAAATAGGTACCTAAATACTAGTAATATATGTTATGCATATTATTAATTTGAAATATGATTAAGCTTAAACAAATAAAAAGAACATATCTTTGAGAATACATTAGTATTTTCAGACAACTGAAAAATATGTCTTTGTCATAAATTTAGAGAAGCTGCATTAATCAAAGTCCTATTTTACAAACAACTAAAACCCAAAGCAAAGTAATTCAGGGTAGAAGAAAACATATTATAAAACTAGAACATTTGACATGGTTGTTCTAGTGGTTAGTTAGATGTCAGGACTAACATCTAAGTCCTTAGTCTTCATTTCTTCTTTCCAGTTGATTTTCTCCAAATACTTTCTGTGGTGTAACTGGACACACAACAATCTGAAGTTTGGATCTTATGATTTTACCATTGATGATGGCAGGTAACTGACTATGGCTTGAACTTCAAAATTATCAGCCTAATGTTCTGATTACCAAGAGATTCGGCGACCAAGCAGATATTAATGATAGATAGACCAGTCATGTTAACAAGGAGAACCCTGGAGACTGAGGTCCCCTATTTTCACCCCAGAGAAAAAGCGCTGATGACAGAACAGGAAGTGCAGGCATGAGTAACACCTGAAAGGAGACACAGGTATGATGGGGGCGGGAGGCTTCGTTTAAGGATGGAAGAGAAAAGTAGGCTGGAGAATAAGTGTGACTTACAATTAACTAGATTCCTCTAAGATGTCGTGCTGGTGCAGAACGGTTATTCACGGGTAAAGTCACACAAGAAATCGCATACTCCTCAAAGTTATGGGATAAACTGATCGCATTAAATTTTCCATACAACGTGTTGATCAGATCCAAAATATCCACAATTTATTGTAAATCAGAATGACACTCCCGACTGCAAAACTGGGTTTTGATTTCAATTCAAATTTGAGCAATGTGATTAATTTTTCCAAACATTTGAAGAAGACCATGCAACCAATGTCATAATCATCTCTTAATTTGAAACACAAATATCATCAGTTAATCTATTTATATCTGCAAATGCTCCACAAAGGAAGAACTACTTATTTGGTCTACATACAATAAAAATAGTTAATATGAATAATTTAGGCTTACAAATACAATGTCCATTTCCCAAAACGCAAAAGTAGTTACAGGAATAGAAAGACTAACAAAATATGCCTACATCCTTAGCCTCCCGTCCTCAGTCTTTCCTCATTCTCTTCTCTGCTTGCCAGTATTTCCAAGTAATTCTTATAACCAGCTCATTTCCCCACAAACTAAAAGTGTAATAAGATATATCAAAGTGTAGGTCTTTTTTTTTTTTTTTTTTTTGTAATGTGTTGGGTGGAACAGGGTCTGATATCCTCATTCAGCCATTTATAACCAAATTTGTGAAAGCCACTTTTGGCACCCAACTGAAGTCATGATGAATGGGGGCACTGGTCAAGCAAAACAGAAAAGCAATTTCTCCCACATGAAGATTTCTGTTATGCTCATAAATAACCTGCCTAAAATTATACCTTATATTAGGGAAATGGAGAGTGAACCAGGGAAAAAACCTTGGTTTCAGTATTTCAGTTTTTCACCATTATTATTATTTGTTGATTTGGGAGTGATGACAGATACTTGGCTTTATTCGTGCTGTTAGGGAAGACAGAGTTCCTGTCTTGTTTTCCTCTGCAAGTAAAGAAATTTGTGAAGGAAGTCATCATTTGTTTTATATAGGAATAGAATTTTCTTTTTCAGACATATGATAAATGTCTGCTAATTCTTCTCTTCAGAAAAAAGAAAGCAATCGATGCCATCGAAAAGGATGTTCAGAGATAAGTTAGTAACATTTAGCAGATACATAATATTGTACGCTATAAGGAAATTCAGTTTTCTTATTTTAAGTTTGTGAAAGCATTATAATACTGAATATATCTAACTGGTGAATATCCATTGTACATAACTAGACAATAATACTAACAAAATATCTTGTGAATGAAAAACCAAGTCTCTTTGAATAGAAATTCTATACTAGAAAAAAAAGAAAAATTTGAAAAATACATGCTGTGTTACATAAATAAAAATGCAAAAGGGGCAAATTTCAGTCATATAATTTTCCACAACTTATCCTTTTAAAAATAAATTACTGCATTACTAATATTTTAATTGTATTATTTGTATAAAAAGAACTTTTTCTGGACCTTTCTCACTGAAGTCTAGGATGAAAAACTTAAGATGATGTTGTTATCATTCCTGTAGAAATGAACCAAAATGGTGAGATTATGCTTATGAATTTGCCTTTAAGTGGTACTGATTCATTGATTGCATATTTCACAAAGCTGTTTGGGTGCAGAGACAAAACAAACTTCTATGATACCAAAGAAATGCACAGGTGAGAAATAAAGATGGGAAAAACAGCTTCAAAGCTTTCTTGTTATTTGAAACAATTTTATCTTCCTATTTCAACTGAATTTTTTTAAAGAAAATAAGCCATTTTGTTTTTCATAGGTGACAAATGAGACTACCTGTCTTTTTAGTCACTGAGCCTAAGAAAATTCCAGAAGATCTTGCAGGAAGGTGTTCTATTGGCACACGGTGTCCACTTGTTATCCTACCAACTACAGCAGCTTCCAAATTACCAGCTGCCAAGAAGACAACAGGAAATACTTCCTGCAATCAACTTGTTCGTGGTGTTTAAAAAAAAAAAAAAAAAAAACTTATTTTCCAGGAGGGGAAAATGATCATCTCAACAGCCAAGTGTATAATATTTTATGAATATAACAAAGTGTGCTTTCCTTTTAGCATAGCTACTTCAAAGATATCTGTTTAAAAGATACTCCACTAATTCAAGGAAAGTCAATAGTCCCAGCAAATCACATGGTATTGTTTCTTCAAAGGATGAAAGCAATCTAAAGTGAACGACTGGCAAAGCTGATGACTAAATATAAATTAACATATGTTTCTTGATAAAATAGAGCAGAGTAGTTAAAAATGCTCCTGTGTATCCCATAGTTAAAATATGATTATTGTTTTCTCTTCTCTTTTCCTGCAGGGCATATTTAACATGACCCATTTGCAGGTGCGCATTTAGAAACACTTTTTAAAAAAAGTTTCCCCTAATTTTCAAACTTAAAGACATCTACAAGATGCATTTGGTGAGCCAGAATAAATAAAAGTACTCTTTTAAGTAAGTTCAATAGTTAACATCCAATTGTAAGAAGAATCTGCCAGGAAGAAAAGCCCTTAATCTATTTCCCAGCCAAAGAAAAACATCACCAGTCAAAACTATTCCCAGACCAGAGAGAACAAAGTTTTTCATTCACAAAGTAAAAGAAGCCAAGGACAACCCGAATGTTTAATGAAATCCAAGGCATAGCTTTGATTGTAAAATGTTCAATCTTCTTTACAGAACTAAAATGTACTTTCTACATAGCCGTAACTTAGGGAAATCAAAAAAAATAGATATTTACTTAATATTTTGACAAAATTTTCTTTTCTTCACACATCTTTGTATTTTCTTTTAAGTTTTAGTATAGATCACAATCTGTTTATCAAACTCTTTCTCTTACCTTGTTTTAATTCATGAAATCACAGCCTTTCTCTGAATCACTCTCAAACCATGTCACATGAGAGTCTTTTTTTTTCTGTTCTCATATATATTTTCTTCTTTCTTTCCAAAAATAAACATTGCAGGAATATTTAAATATTCTGTTTCTCTCTCACACTATCTGTATCTCTCTTTCTCTACCTGCTCCTTCCCTAACAACCAAGTGAATGCTTACTATCTAATTAACATTAAAAAGGAGATTTTTTTTAAAAAGATAATTAGAATGTGATTAAAATCTTTAGTTCCATTCAGGTAGAATGGATTCCTCTCATGGGCCTTAATTTGTCTCATGCCTGAAATTGTTAGGCTTGATTATTATCAATGTGACCTGGTGTAAAAGATGCCGTGAGATTCTTAAAGGGGGGGTATATCTGCATGGACTGTGGTGTGTGATTTTGGGGACCAAATCTGGTCTCTGACCCTTTGCACTGTGATATTCTTCGCCAGTACTCCACTTTCTGGCTCTTGTGAATTAAGTAGTCTCGGTGCATCACATCGCTCTTTTCACTCTGATGCTTTGGCCATGGAGCCAGACACCAACTGCCCGAGTGCTCTGAAATCCTGAGCCAAAATAAACCTCCTCTCCTCTTCTCTAGTTTCATGTGTCCTGTACTTTGCTCCAGCAGTGGGAAAGCTGACTAATACCCCACCATAGTTGTGTGATCTTTTAATATAATTACAAACTTGGCAGTTCTCCAAGTAGGAATAATAAGTGCATGTTTCTAAATCTTACATTTCCAAAATGGAAGGCAAAATTGAAAAAAGGAAGAAAAATCAGAAAGAAAGAAAGAAAGAAAAAAGAAAGAAAGAAAGAAAGAGAGTTGAGCGGAGAAATGTGAAATTTTATAATCATGAACAGAGAACTCAACATTTTTATTTTAGTAATTGATAAAAGTGGTCAGGAAATCACCAAGATTTAAAAGTAACCTAACAACACTATTCAATTTGACCTAATGTACATCTGTGGACTATATACTGTAGAGGAGAGGACACATTTTTAAAGTACTGCTATAATCAATGCAATGTAACATTGGTAAAATAATTGAGCACAGATCAATAACAGAGCATAAAGGTCCAAACATAACCTACACCAATACAGGTGGATAACTACCATTTTACATAGGTATAGTCAATTATCTTTAAAAGAAAATTATCTTTTTCAGATGTGGTGCAAGAAAAATTGGATGTTCCTTTAAGAAAACTCTACCTTAGTTATTCTTGCCTAATATACATAGGTCTCATAAAGAATTATAAACTGTATTAAATAAGATAAAACAACATAATCCTTAGGATGAAACAGGCAAAAGCAATATCCAGGACCTCATATAAGGCAATGATTTCTTGGGTAGAACACCAAAATTTTGAAATAAAGCAAAAGGAAAGGTAAATTAAGCTCAGGCTTTTAAAAATGGAAAACACTTGCTCCTCTAAAGTTATTATTAATAAAGTATGAATATATTGTAAAATAGGGGGAACATTTACAACTTGCTTATTCTATAAAGGTTTATCCAGACTATAAATCCAGACAGTAAATTTAATGTTGTAATATTGTTGAATAAAATAACTAAAGATCTGAAAGATATTTTATGATAAATTATTTAGAGTTGATTAAAAACTGTTAAAATGGTTACTTTTAGGGAATTCTATGGTAAATTCTATTTAAGATCACAAAACAATAATACTACACACCTCTTAAAATAATTAAAATTTCCTTTACATTAAAATATATTATGCTGAAAAAGATTCAGAGCGACAGGAATCTTTATTTATTGATGGAAGAAATGCAAAATAATCAAGACATTTTTGAAATCACATGAAAGTTTATTATAAACCTAAACATTGACTTACCATATAGTCTGGTTGTCTCATTTCATGTATTTACTAGACTGGATTAGAATTTTACTTTCATATAAATCCTACATGCATTGTTCATATCTGCTGTGATTATAATAGTCCTGAAATGAAAAGAAGAAAAATATATAAAGTACTTTCCCTCATCCCCAGTCCTGGGGGTTGAACTAGAGACCTTTGCCACCTCATTACACTTACAACACTTTTTATTTAATTATTTTACAAATTTTGAATTAGGGGCCTCATCATATCGCTAAATCACCCAGTGTAGATTCAAACTTACGAACTCCGTGTTTCAGCCTCCTCCAGCGCTGAGATAACACGTGCCACACCTGGCTAAGGAGAGTGACGCTATCTGGATAAACAACTTGAGTGCTCTGAACTGAAATACGACTCAGAAGTGAAAAGAATAACTGCGTTTATTCAACAACTTCAATGAATCAGAAAAGCATTAGTTTGTAAGAAGGATGCTAACCAATGGCTAGTACAGAAAAATGGAACACTGGTTCCTATTTGATGAGAGGAAACAAACATCAAAGCATCATTTCAGCTTATTATTTTCTGTATGGGTTTAGTCTCTGGTGAGGACTGGGTCTGAAATTTCTTCATTGGTGAGCTGTTCTCCCCTCTTTGTCCGCATCATCCACTCATGTACAGATATTCATTTTCCTGAGAGTAACTTAATAAGTTAGAGGTGCACAAACCTTTATCTTGTAACTGTCTCTGATTGACACAAACTTTGTCTCATAATAAGAGTGAATCTAAAATCTCTATTAAGTAACCTTCATAAAATCCATCATTACATCATCAGCTTTCTCATTAATAACATCAAATTTTGCTCATAAGAAAGATTTACATAACACACTTAGCATATTTCTTGAACAAAATGACAGTTCTTAAAAATAAAAGCAAAAAGAAACGCTTTCAAGTTAAGGGAACTAAGCATGTTTGTGAATTTGACAGTGTAAGATATGCAGTTGTATACCACTCAAACTTATAAATGTAAAATAAATTATAATATTTTTGTATGTCTTCAATATAGAACTGTAAATTCCAAATGAGAAGATACATTTTTGACTCATTTAGAATATAGTGGAAATATGATTAAGAATGAGAGAATACAAAAATATTCATTCAAGAGCCAGTGAGAAAACACAGTAAATAGTTTTGCAAAGTCTTCATTTTTAGTTTTATTTTTAAATGAAATTTAAATAGTCACATGTACATTGATTTCAGAAATTTTGATATTTTTCACATGGCACATAATGTAGTACAATATAAAATATGTTACAAAGTGATCAAAATATTGTCATAGGATCATGTACCCTAAACCATCTGACTATGTAGTCAAGTAGGCAATAATCATAATTCATGATATGAATTAAATTATATTTTTAACCTTAGGAAATAACCAGAAGTCATATATCTAAGCCCAGCACCTATTAAAGTGTCATCATTCATAAGAATATAAATCCAGACATTTATGCAAAGATTCTAATTCAGTAGGTTTTGGGGAAACTGTGGTGTACACATTCATATCAAAAGCTATAGGTAATCAGAAACCAGTTTGTTTTTCATTTAGTACTGCCCCCCCCAAATAAAAGTTACCTCTATGAATTGAGGAAACAAGTCATTCTTTACTTGCAAGCGTTGAAGAAATTAAATCCTAGGATTGAAAGGGTTGAAATCATGACCTTGTTTTCAACTTGAAATGTCAATACTCCAAGTTACTGTAAAGTTTAAGTGACTGATGTGTTAGGTTGATTACTTGTGGTAGAAGTTATTGTACAGTAGAGTTTTGGAACACAGCTGCTTCATTTTCACATAATTTAGCAGCTATTACTTTAAAATTTAATACCTTTACAAATATAATCAAATTATTACAGTATCTATTATTTAATCTTTTATATTGTTAGAACAGATAATTTTATTTGATTTTCACACACTCATTTTCTCCATAGTGTGTTATATTCAAAGTGCTGATTCATACTTTCTGAGTGGGTTGGCCAAAGTAATATGAATTTTTAAAGCTATCAATGGTGTTTTTTTGCTGTTACCCTGGGAACCAAAAAATAGTATTTTAGTATTACAAATTATAAATCAATGATTTTATAATAATATAAAAATATGTGAAGCTCTTTATGTCTCTAAATGTAACAACAGTAATTTTAGTGAAGTTTGAACATTAACAGAGAAGGCTGAATGGAAAATTCTAAACCAAAGTCAGAAAAGGAAAAGTGTAGATTTCCAGAAAGATTCATGAAGAGAAATTCTTACAGGAGAATGAAAATGAGAACATCTTAGAGATTAAAAATAAAAAGACATAAGGCAGAGACTTCTTGTAAGGGCAGGAAATGGATAAATAGACTTTATTTGTTAGACAACACAGGTTTCTTTGTTGTTCTTGTTTAGTTGTCTCTTACTTATTCTCCACAAAAGAAAAGAGGCAGAAAAGCCTCTGTTTTACTTTTTTAGTAAAACATTAGTTAGAATAATTACACTGGTTTTGCAATGAATTTATTGTAATTCCTTATAACTTGGACAATATATCATCAGGAACTTCTTAATGTGAGTTAGAGTTTACAAAACAAAGACACGTGATCTGCGATCTAAAGTTTGCCTTGTATTCCCGTTGAGATACAGCGATATCAAAGTCATATTTCCCTTCATTAGAAAAGAAGGTGGAAAGTGTAGAGAACATTCAGGAATACAGCTGAAGGGAAGCCCAGAGAACTACCACCAGTGATGCCAATAGGCCTCCTCATCCAGTCTACAGCTTCAGGAACAAAACCGCAGTGCCTTGATGAAGAAACTCTGCCTCAGCATTGAAACATTAAGTGCTGCTTGAGGTTACGGCATCCCCTCCAAATTTTAAACTTTCCACCCTCAGAGTTACATGGGCCTGTACCTTACAATCTCTCCCTACCCTTTCTGCATGCATATGTATAGGTATGTGTGTGAGTGTGGTGGGGGACGGCGTGTCCATCCCTTAATACTTTATTTCTCTCAGAAAGTTTCAGTGATGACGACGATGACCTCAGCTACTAAAATACTATGTATGTTGCTGTGAAAACGTGTAAATACGTGCCAAAAGCCTTTAACACTACCCTTTAACCGCTGCAACTAGACATTGTTAGTACTTTACGTAACGTAATTGGTAATGACAATCTTTGTAATCATTTGAAAGGAACTATTTGAATCCATATAAGGATGAGACTTGAGGATGAATCAACAATTGACATTTTTTAAAGAAGCTCAAAAGTAGCTAAGAAACAATAAAAACACGCTGACAAAGAATCTTGGTGGCTTTTCTCCATAGTTGTAACACTAGTGAGGGGTAACTGACATCAACTTTAGATGAAGGGATACTCAGCGTATTCAAACGGACGTAAGAGTGAGAAAAGCAAGGAAACTATTACTAAATGTCATAATAGTAAGATGACACAATAAAGAACAGAATAAAATATCACTGCTTTTAAAATTTAATCCTAAAATAACTCTTCACTTTTACGTTTTTACTTTTATCGAACAAATATTGAATATTACATAGTGAAGACAGGATTTCTATTACTGTGCCTGTAGATTCACCTTTAACAATAAGTAATTTTTAAAATTTTATTCTGTGTGGAAGCAAAAGACATCTTTTTTTATCATTCTACATGGCTTTTTCAACTTGTCTATCGTATATGTCAAAAGGTTGCATGGTATGTTCAGTGGATCCCTGAATTACTAAGAAAAATTTTGGGATTTCCAGAAGATCAAGACTTTGCTCACCGTGATCTTAACATACTGATTCTTTTACTTTGGGTGTTCTGATGTAAGGAAAGAAAAAAAAAATTGAGTTTGTGTTACCAAACTATATAGTAGTTATTTTTTTACTTTCATAAACTCACAAAATTTTAGTATTTTTAAGAATGTTTTGTTGAAGCTTGGAAGCATTTCACCGGCTTTAACCTCTACTTCTGAATATATCTTTTGAAATTTTGGACAAAGAGTTGAAAAGTACACATGAAAGTGGTTTTTTCCTGTACGAGAATTGTGGAAATTATACTGAAAGAAATCATGTCTTGAATTGAATTGCCAAACCAAGTAATTCTTTGTCCTATATGCTCACATTCACTTGATGTAATGACTAGTAAACAATATTTACTCAGATTTGAGTATTTGGGAGACTTTATTTTCACACACACACACACACACACACACACACACAGTAAGCGTCTCTTTAAGAAAAACAACTTACATAATATACTACTAATAAAAAATGATCTTTTTGTGAGTTATTTTTGAAAAGCTTATCTGTAACCCTGAGTATGTTAGCTTGCTCTTATTAAAGAATATTCTGATAAAATTAATAGAATAATTACAAAACTAATTGTTTAACACTGTATTGAGACGTGATATTTTAGACTGGCTCTTTTGGGAACCATTTTTGAAATGATCAGTTATGATGCTACAAAAACTTGTAAGAGCGAATGTCTTGTTAAGACTCAAGTAAACTAATATCCTTTAATAAATCAGTTCCTTAATATGATTTGAGATTCCATTATAATTTGTTTGAATCGATTTGAATGAAAGTATTCATAATTACCAAAAAGTAATAAAAAGTACCTCTTGTTTTACAACTACATGGAAATACACACTGCATCTTTGTTCAATTATTTTCTTCTTTCTTTCTTTCTTTGTTTTGGTTTTTGTGGCACTAGGGATGAAAGCCAGTGCTTTCTGCACACTAAGCAAAATCTCTGCCTTTGAGCTACATGAGAGCCTCTGAATTTTTTTTTTTCCACATACTATCTTAGTGACTTTGTAATTGCTGGGACAAAATACCCAACACTCAGAAATTAAGGGAGCAAAAAATTTGTTCTATCTCGCTATTTGAAACTTTCAATCCACTTGTGTGCAGCTAGCTGCTGAAGGAGTGAGGAAAGTCTGAGGTGCAGAAAAGCTCTTCGTTCCTTCCACGTCAAGGTACAGAGGGCAAAGCCAGGACCAAGCACTGGGAACACGGCCTTTCTGGTTGCGGTGTATTGCCCCAACCAGGTTCCGCGTCCTAACAGCACCAAAAATCATCAATGGGTTAATCCATATGATTCACTTAAACCCATGCTCTGATCACTTCCCAAATACATAAAGCCTGTGGACCACCCTCCTGTGCCAACCACAACATGCATACATCTCCCTATTCTGTCACCGTCTCAACGTATCAGAACATATTTGATTTTAGAATCTAGTTGTCTTCAAACAGCAAAATTTGAAAAAAAATTCAATAATTTCAAAACTATTATATTTTCTACAAAATAGACGTGTTTTATAAATTTATTAATGTTGATAGATTATGAATTTAGTATTGATTTTATATACATTAAAATATATTTGAAATGGTTGTTTTCATCTCTAATATGATTAAAATCCATTCATAGCCAAAAAACTAAAACTCATCAAAGCCATAAAATCCAACTGGATCAAAAGCCTTAACACTGTGTACATGTACTATTAAATTGCTCTGTGTTGTCATAGGGAGGTAAGGCAGAACGCTCCTGCTGAATGACGACATGCAATGGATGATAAGCTGGAACGCAATAATTCTTAGACAGTAATACAAACCTGAGACTGAAAATTTTGAAAATATCCCATTACATATTCATTCGATGGAAATAGATCTGTAGTGGCTTACGTATTAATGTCAAACGTGCAGTGGGGGACTCTTGCTGTACAAATACCCGTAAAGTTGAAAAAACTTCAATTTATTCCTATATAAAACCTTTATTATTTGTGTTATTTCCTATCTTCTATTTAAAATTCAACCATCAAACATATTTTTGAGAAATGAGTATGCATTCTCCAATCACTCTTGACACCCAAGCTATGTGAAATAAAGAACGACATAGTTGTAGCAATTAAGGGATTCGTTTGCCTAACTTCACTGTATTAACTTATATTTCACAGTCATTCATAGCTTTGTCTTACCAGTGCCCCAAATTTCTAGGGACCCTCAATATCAGAATTCTGCGGTAATTGTAGTATTAAAAAACACTCATATTTATATAAAATGATACCTCTTACTCTTTGACATTATTGGTGAGACTAAGAAGAGGCTGCAGATGCCAACTGACTTAATTAGCCCATCCACTATTTTTATTCAATAAAAACTCCAAATTTATCAGGAATCCTTTCCCTAGAGCTTCCAGTTGAGATCTGTCACTCCAGAAATCAGGAGATAAGTCAGAACCAAAAGAACGCTGCATAGACATATAGGTCAAGGAAAACAGGAATAATACCTGGTATTATTACTAACCTTCTATTGTAAGCAAGTGCCCATGTGGAAGTAAATTTTGAACAGCTTAGGTCTAGTTGAATTCAAAATATTATCATTAATCAACTACCAAAATGACTAATTGTAATCTTCTAGTTCGGTTGTGGTTTAGAAGCACATCCATAGCTTAGGGACTGTGAAAAACAAGCAAAAAAGTTCTAGTTTGTAAACAGTATTTCCGGATAAAATATCGTTTCTTTCTGTTTCAGTTTTCTACCTCTTACTCTGACAGGTACTACTTACAAGTGGCCTTTGCCAATTTCTTATTTCTTCGATTGCTTCCATGGTCTTCGGTGTTAGTACCATTCACAAATTTACCCATTGGCTTCACCTGTACCTACGACTGTAATTCCTATCCGTGTACTGGTAATTCTCAAGCGTTTATTTCTTACTTTGATTTTGCTTCTGAGACTAAGGTTCATTTAATTAATTTTTTTATTTTCCTTAAACATATCCAACTGCAACCATATATGAAAATCACAAATCAAAATCAAAATTGATGTGCCACTTTGTTTCTAAAGAAAATTCTCCCGTTTTACCCATAAATTTTATTTTTTCAACGAATGGCTTTTGCCTCTGCCTATTTGCATGCAAAAATCTATCTCAATTCCCTTTAACGCTGTGCATCCTTGTCTCTAGTGCTCCACCTATCACATAATTTTATTCATAAATTTCAGCAATTATGTCTTCTAAATAGATCTGGTATAATCCTCTCTCTAACTCTGCAAACATTTATGATTTCTCACCTGGACAATCAAATAGAGATTAAATGGTCTTCCTGAATCTAATCCTGAGTTCTCCTACTTCATCCTTCATGTGGTTGCCAAGGCAATTCTCCAAGAGCAAATCTGATCATGATGCCTTTGTGATTATATTTTGCCTATAATCTATCATCACGGCTATACACAGATATTTCAATGTGAGGTTGGTGTCAGTGTCTATGACATTACTAAAGAGGAAATGTAAAAGCTACAGCTATGTTGTTGTTAGTGAAATGAACAAGTAAAACATGCAGTGAATGTGTGTGTGTGTGTGTGTGTGTGTGTGTGTGTGTGTAGCGTTCCAATTTATATATGGAGTTTTTGTAAATATGGATATATGTTTAAATGCCAATATTTTGAAATCTATCTATCTATCTCTCTCTCTCTCTCTCTATATATATATACACACTCATATATAACATAACAGCTGGAAAATATCTCCTAACAAGAAGTGACAGTGGTTTGAGGCTTGGATATTGATCCTCTTGCTCTGGAATAATAATACTTTGCTCTAAAACAAACCAACAAATATTGATATAATATGCTCTTTCTGTCAGCCAAATCATAAAGCTTATAATCAATTTATGATGCAGACCTTCTGATATTGCTGATTATATACTTTTGCTTCAATCGGAGTCTAAGATTAAGAACCAAAACAACAAGAGTAGCATTTTTTTTAATAAAGAACAACAATGGCACTTCTCCATTGAAAAGATAGTGTAGCAAGTAAAATAAATGCTGGTTTTATTATTGCTGAGGACATGGTCTTAACTTTAATGGCATATTTCAATAAGTGACTAATTGGTTTATTTTTATAGGCTGTGATAATATAGGCTGTGTCCTTAAAATTAAGGATAGAATACTTAGTTGTAGAATGAAATTGTCTTTTGGGTCTCATCAAAATTTGTTAGTCTTGAATCATAATATTTTTTTCAGATTTTCTTCCTTGTTCTTAATGTCAGCATAAACTTACTTCATTTTTTCCAATATAAGCCAATAAGTAGCTTTCTCTTTGACCAATACTGCAACTCATTTCTTCAGGAGTGAAAAGTATAAGAGAACAGGTAACCACAAAATTAATAGCTGTATAAACTAAAGCTAAGTATAAACATTAAAATTTAATTGAACTTAAGGAAATTCCAAAAAGACATATTGTAACAGGAGAAATAGCCATACAAAGACAGATCTTATGCTTACTATGTGGGATACAACTCACAGCAATAAAATTATGGAAAAATACGGAAAAGATGTCAAAAAGTTAAGCAGATCTATTGTCCAGTCAGCAAAACAAGATACTTTTTAAACACTACAAGAGTGAGTTTAAAGAGGATTAACTGCATAAGCAATGGTGTAAGTTGATGAAAACTTTTATGATTATGTACAAGACACAATCAAAAATGATAAACACACAATGCAAAACATGAAGAATCATTTCTGTAGAGATGTACAAATCTGAAAAAAAAGGATTCCAAGCAGAATTCCAAGTCATGTAAAATTCAACTAGAAACATAGGAAGTAGGTTTGAGGAAAGAGTATTTGATCTTGGAAATAAGGCTGACAGAATGTGCCATATGTTCAGTGATGACCTAAAAACAAAGACAACAAAGTGATTAGATGTAACCACTGGTGGATAATTTAAAAAGAAACAACTTCATGATTAGAAATTGAAAGAGAAAATTGAGAACAGCTTAAAAGATATAAAGAGGATATTTACTGAAATTATAACAGAAAGTTTCCCAAATCTAGGAAAATAAATTAACATTGAGGTACCACAGGCATGCAGAACACCTAATAACAGTAAACGAAGAAGAAAAATCACACATCAAAATCAAAATATCAGACATTGAACACAAAAATACTGAAAACTGCAAAAGAAAACGGAAAACAGTCCTTGAAGACAAACCCATCAGAATAACTGCAGATTTCTCAACACAAAATTCAAAGGCCAGGAGGCCACAGAGTAATATCATTAGTCCTTTAAAAGAAAGTTAGTGCCAGCCCAGACTTTTATACCTTGCAAAACTATCCTTCAAAATTGAGAGAGAAGTTAAAATTACCCCTGATAAATCAAATCTGAAGAAATTTATGATTATGACACCACATTGCAGAAAGTACTTAAAGGAATCTTAGAATAGAGAAATTAACAGCATCAAAGGGTAACAACAAAAAGGGAAGATAAACTGAAAATAGAGAGGAACAAACAATACTGAAGAAATAAGATAATGACAAGGCAAATCAAATATATCATTATAATAATATTCAATGTTAATGATCATGACTTTACTGTCAAAAGATGCAGAGCAGAATATTGGACTGGGAAAAAAAAAACATCAATTTGTTGCCTGTAAGTGGCATACTTTATCCATAATAAACACACTGACTTGAAGGAAAGGATGAAATGAATACTTCATGCATCTGATCTCAGAAAACAAGCAGAGACACCTATGCTATTCTCAAGTCAAACGAATTTCGTGCTGAAACAAATCGCAAGAGACAAAGATGAACATTATGTGCTAGTTAAGGGAAAAATACAACAGGAAGAAGTCACAATTACCAAAAATCACATGTTGTCACAATTTATGACAAGATCTAATATTTGTCCATGATAAAATCTCTGATAAAAATTGTTATGGAGAGACAGTACTTCAAGTTGATAACCACCATTCATGCCAAATCTATTGCCAACAAGTGAAGTGATCGACTCTTACCAGTCTTATCCAACATGACACTCCAAACCCTACTGAGAGCCATCAGATAAGAGAATGAGATTCAGGAAACACACGTTGGAAAGTTAGAAGCTACACAATCCTTATTTGCTGATGACATAAAACACAAAAATAGTATAAAGTCCCAGAACATCACCAAAAGACCCTTAAAACTAATTAATATGGGCTGGAGTAGTATCTCAGAGGATAAGTGCTTGTCTAGCAAGTACAAAACCAAGGTTCAATTCCATAGCACCAGCTTAGTCAAGTATAATGGTGCTTGCCTGCAATCCCAGCACTTGGGAGGCTGAGACAGAAGGATTGTCATATGCTCAAAGCCAGCTTAGGCTACATAGTGATGTCAAGAGGAAGAGCCTTTCTCAAAAGAAAGTACTATTATAACAAGCTTGCTCAAGTTGCAGGATACAAAATTAATACAAAAATTAATAGTATTCCTTTACAGTAACATTAAACTCATTGAGAAAAAAAATGAGAACAATCTGATTCTCAATAGGTCCTCCAAAAATGAAATATCCAGAAATAAACTTAACCAAGGTAATGAAAAATCTCTACAATGAACCTGTATTAGACCGGAAAAAAAATGAAGAGGACTTAGAAAAAGGAAAGACACCTCATGACCATGGATAAGCAAAGTTAAAATGTCCATGCTTTTAAACGTATAAACAAATACAATTCCTATCAAAATATTATTCACTTAGCTAGAAAAGAAAAATACAATTCCTATCAAAATATTATTCATTTAACTAGAAAAGACAATTTTAAAATTCATATGGAACCAAAACAGGTTCCACATAGATAATTCGATCTTAGGCAATATGGAAAAATCAGGTGGCACCATGATTTCAGGCATTAAGTTATATTGAAAAGCAAGAGTGATTTTTTAAATGTATGATATTTGTAGAAAAAGAGACGTTTTGAACAATGGAACAGAATTAAGTAGGCAGAGTTAACCTCAAGCATCCTTAGCTATCTGGTCTTTGATGAAGGGGCAGAAAACATACACTGAAGAAAAGATAGTCTCTTCAATAAATGGTGAGAGAACTGGTTATTATGAAGGAAAATGTTCATGTTTATGTACTACATGAAGAAGAATGAAGAATAAATTTGAACTCACACTTATCGCCATGTCCTAAACTCAAGTTAACATGGATCCCAGCCAGAACTAGATATTAAAACAGAAAGAGTAAAACAAAGGACAAAATGGGTAAATCTGTTGATGACCCAGATGTATGCAGTAGAACACCTGTTGGAAAAGAACAGTAAGAATTAGAGATCAGAATTACATCAATTACAATCTGAAAGAAACTGAAAAAAATTCCTCTATACGAAAGACACTATTTGAAAAAGGACAATTAAGATAAACAGCTTAAAGAATGAGAAGTATAGATTGCCAATAAATACATGGAGAAATATTCGATATTGTTAGCCAATTTAGAAATGCAAATCAAAACAACATTTAGGTTCCATCTTGCTCCACTGAAATTTTCTTTTATCAAGAATTCAAAAACACAATAGATGCAAATGAGAATATGCGGAAAGAGGAGCCCATTTCATGGGCGTGGAACTGTTAACTGTTATGGAAAGCAGTGTGGAGATTCCTCAGAAAATGAAAATAGATATTCTACTTGCCCCTGCCCTAATTCTTCGGCTATCTTTTCACAAGAGTTAGAATTACCATATATCAGAGACATATACATACCCATGATTGCAGCAGCAGTACTAATAATAGCTAAATCATGGAAGATGTGAAAATATCCAACAATAGACAGGAAAAAGCAAATGTAGTACATAACAGAATAGACTACTGTGTCATAAAAGCAGATAGTTTTTGTCATTTTTAGAAAAACAGACATAATCTGTGACCATTATATCTTGTGCAGTGAATTGTACCAAAAGATTAAATATTGCATGATTTCATAAGTATGAAAACGCCAAAATATAAGTAATAGAGTCAAGCAAGTGAGATGTTAGGAAGCAGGGAGATGAATGTGTGGAAAGGGAGAGGGGTGATGGAGGAATGGGAGGATAGGAAAGGGGGTTAAGTGCAGGAAATTTTCAACATTAATGTCACTATCATATATCTCAAATACACACCAATTTAAAAAATGAAATGAGATCAGAGTAGCAGGCATGTCTCTTTTCACATCTTTTTTCTTTTCTTAAAACAGTCATGTCTTAGCTTTATTTTTTCCCTGTTCTTTTACAAAATATACAAGATCATTTCATTTACAAAGACTAGGATTTCATGTCTTATTGTTTTGAATAATGGAAAATTCAAAAACAAACTCAGTGTACTATCCCAAGTTTGTCTTCTAGGTCATCTACAGCCATTGATGAAATCAGGGAGGCCCACCTTCCAGGCCTCATCCAGTCGTGTTAACATTTCAAAGTCTCTGACTCCACATACAAATATGAATCTAGGGATTGAGTTTCCAACCTATGTATTATTGGGAAACACATTTAAACTATAACAAACTGGTAATTAAGTGGTACGATGAAGCAAAAATAATTTCAACAAATGGCTTATGATGTCTTAAAAGCAAAAACAATTCTGGAAGTTGAAAAGGAACACCTGGAATGTGTGGATGAGATCAATCTGGATCAACATGGGTTCATTAATTTGTATACTTATGTTTTAAAGCCAAGTCTGCATAGAGAAGACTAGGTTTGATTCTTCAAATATATTTTCTATTACTTCTACCATCTGTAATGCAATTTTCATTATTTCATGAAATGCCACATTTGACAAAAATCATTTCTCCCAATTTGGTAAGGAACTCATTTTTATACAAATTATTGCAGACCTCTGTTTACATTGCTCTAGCATGTGAAGGCCTAACCTTCTCCTTGGCACACATATTTGCTAGCGTTACTGCATTTACATTTAAATTATGGTTTCATTTTTCTCTCATTCTGTGTAGTGAATATTTTACAATTTTACATTGCCTTGATTTTTTTTTTTTACATAATAAATTGTTACCAGCAACAGGATTTAATCTCTCTTTACACAGTTTCTAATTCACTGATTCTTCCCAGTTGCTCACTGTGGCTAAAGCAGATGCTTACCTTTTGTAACCACTTCCTGGTGACCTTTTCCCAATAGAATAACTTGATCTATATGACTTAGTCTTCTGACTTCCCTTCCAGCCTGGACTGCCCAGATACGCTTCCATGACTACTTCTTCACCAGACATTGTTACTGCATAGAAATCATATTTGCTTGAGATAAAGAGCTCCCTGCAGGGAAAACTGCTTGGGAAGCACTCTGAACCTACTCAAGACTTGGTCCCATATGGCTCTCTGGAGCCCTTGCTCCTTACCTACTGGTTAAATATGAATGTGGTTGATGTCTCTCCACTTTCAACATTTTGGGACACATTGACATTTTCTTTCCGGAATCTGTGTGCAATGTATATTGCTTCTGGTATTTTATGTGTGTTGTTGAGAGCTCTCTTCTGTGTTTTCTGAACTGAATGACACATGGAAAGCTAACTTTGCTTGTTACAGCACGCTAACACAGAGGTAGCTAACTGATATGAAATTAACTAGGAACAGACCCTAAATGACCAATCACACAAGTTTTCTGTAAGACAGGCACCTTGTAACCAGGTGCCTTTTACTTCCTATCCATCTAACTGTTTGGGGGAAAAACATTAAAACAATGAGCAAAATTTATATTATAGAGTGCAGAGTAGTGGAAAATACTGAGAAGGAAAAGAAAAGATTATAAACTAGAAGACCCTCATTGTTGTCCATTCTTGTTCCCACAATGCTGCTTCCTTAATTTAAGTTTCTTTGTCTTTTTGACTGTTTTTGCTCTTCACATTGTATTATTTCACCCATTCAAAAAAACATTTTAAGAAAAAAAGGCAGTAAGAAAAAAAGTAATATTTCAGCTGTCAAGATTAAGATTAACAATAACAGCTATATATATGAACTAAACCATGGGTGAAGGTGGAGATTTTTCTTGGAAGATGTTCTATAATCAAGGATTTTAGTAATAGTTTTTCCCACTTAAAATAAGCTTTCCCATTTTGCTATAAATTTGTCATGATTCTATATGCTATTTTATCCTAACCTTGCAATTTACAAACAAACATACAAAATTTTAAAGGTGAAGATTCTATAAAGAAATGACTGGGTATTTCTTCATTTGCATAATTTTAAAACACTTTAATCTGTATTTAACATTAAGGCGGAAATGTACAACTTTTTAGAATTGCTGTCATAAAACTCCTGTGACTCCTCATCCATTCCTTCTACATTCTTCCATATCCATATTAACCAGAAGAACAACTATTTATCATTTTCTGGTTGAAGATGATTTTTCTCCTCTGGCAAACATAATCCAGTGAATTTCCCTCAGAATAAGTAGAAAAGGCAAGACTTTTCATAAAATGTGAATTGCCTGATGTTCTTACAAATTTAAAATTGGGAAAAAAAAGTTGTCATCATCTAATTATCTTGTACTGGGCAGCAACCGTTTAGCAAAAGCCAGATTCCACTCAAGTGCCCTAGAGACTCTCAACTGCATCTTGAAACAAATTCAAGGAGCTCAAACAGTATGATGTTCACCAGAACTCCAGCAGGTAGGCACAATCTCTCCAATCCTCATCCCTTTCCTGATAGCTGGTCTTCTGGAGCTGCCAGATTGAGGTAGAACCTTAGTTTGATACCATTTTGTTTAAAATGATTTCTCAAGCAATTTATTTCTAAATAGGCTAATTTTTATCTAAGTGTATCAGATGCTGATCCATTCTTAAAGAATATTATATATGTTACCTTTAAATCATTCTGCAAATTACATTGATTATGCATTATCACCAATAATTAACTACATTGTGAAATTAATATGATAAATCCAGGGGTAAATAGTGTTACATTACACTGTTTGGATGAAGGATTTGTATAAAAAACACTAAATATTGTGCTAAGAACCAAGAGACATTTGCAATTAAAGCAATTCTTTCTCAAAGGAAAGTCTCAGAGCAAGATTAAAATATTAACATATAGGTCCTGTGTTGTACTTATACCTGATATTGAAATATCATGAAATATAGAAGAGGTGATTTCTGCTTTCCCACTAATTTTTGGAAACCAAGAATCACCTAGGTCTATTACTTTTCTGTTTCACTTTGACAGTAAAATACTCACGTACCACCAGACACATAATCTCTAAACTGCCACACTAAAGGTATTATATGCAAAATTATTGATTGTAAAGACAATAAGTATTTTTGTCTTGGTAGATCATAAAATTCTTTGATCTATTAGCAAGAATTATGTAAGTTAAAATGTACCTAAGGGTAAAAAGGCAATACCCAGGAAACTTTGCTACTAACATCTACCAAGATATGAAATGCCTTTCATAAAATAAGTGATATTTTTACTAAATATCTGTTCTGTTGCTTAAAGTTTTTGGAAAAGAAATTGTCACACTTTTCTGCATTACATAAGGGCTCGAACATCCAGCTGAGTTTGTGCTTAACTTTTTCTTTCCATACCATTTCTCACTTTCCCTTACCCTAGCACTTTTCTCTCTCTCTTTTTCAATGTAACTTGGGGTTCGAAAAAAATGAAGAAATGAAAAGAACTTGAAAGCCTTTCTTCAAGTAGTTTTCAATCACTTCAGGCTCAAGTTGTTTCTTTTTTTCTTTTTTCCTAAGGAAAACTCATATCTTAGAAGACTAGAAAAAGCAAGATCAGAATTTATTCCTAGGCTACACTGCATTTGAATTTCATATTATCAGTAGTAATAAAAAAATGAAATCTGCAATTTGCTCTGGTTTTCCTTATTATCTCCTTTTACACTTTACAGTGATTGTTGGAACTTCTCAGTAAATGTGTTACGTTGTAAAGGTTTTATTATTTTTCCCTCATGCGTTTGGATTGTGAGAGTTAGATTCTAAATATTCATTGCTTGAAATACCAACATGTTGTTAGGAAACGTTATATAATCTTCTTTGCTGGAGACGTTTAGGAACAAAATGAAAACGTTCCTCCTATGTTAAATGTAACTGTGCCTAGAAACAAGTAAAGACTGTATCAGACCTCTGAAAAAATGTATAAAATGTATAAGTTGTGAGGTGGGTGGGTGGGATTTCACAATACCATTTAGATACATCATCTGACTGGCTTTCACATAAAAGTTTTAAAATTTGACTTATGTAGGACATTTAAGGAATCATTTTAACCAATCACAAACATCTTTGCTTCAGTTTGTTCACTTGATTTAAGAATCAGGTAATGATCTCTGAATGCCATGTTCATGTACGGCAGGCTAAAAAAAAAAAAATGTCACACAAACACTGCCTACCTCTGATCTCTGGGAACTTATATATAAAACTATACTTAGAAAAAGGGGTCTCTGCAGAGGTTAATTAAATTAAGGGCTGTGAGATGAAATGATAATTCTGAAGAAACAAAATGTTCTCGAAATCCAATGAAAGTGTCTTTCTAATAGAAAGGCAAAAGGGCATCTGTGGTAGATTATGAAGGAAAAAAACAACAAATGGAAAACAATGTGAATATTTAGGTACTGAAAGATTCAATGAAATTACAATTTTTAAAAAAAATCCCAAGAATGCTGTAGACTCAAAGTGAAAGTCACTGAGTATATCTACCCCCAAAATCCCCATAAGGGACACACTCCTGCCAGATTTCACACTTAGAACTTGCAGAATTGTGAAAAAATAATTTTTGTTGGCTCAAGTTACTGCTGAGACTGAAGTAATTTATTACAGAGGCTTAAGACTTGTTTAAATAAAGTTTTAAATGTAAATCCAAATTAACAAGATAATCACAAGCAATCATTTGACTTCATGTAAATTTTATGATTCTTGTATGTATGATGATATAGAAAGAACCTGCTTACTGTTTGATAGATACACGCTGATATGCACGCATATACAGGTATGTCATACAAATTTGACAACAGTTTTAAATTAAGTAGCCAATTTTGGAACTAGAATATTATTTTTGTATTTCCCCTACTACACAATACTTAATTGTACAAATCTTTATTTCTCAAGTTTCAGTTCCTGATAGTTAACATAATTGTAGGTGGAAAGGGGTATGATAACTTTTCTTTACCCGTTTAAAGGTCCAAAATCAATACATTTTAGCAAAAGACAGATTCATAACAGAAAAGCATGGTGCATTTAATCAAAAACTTTTGTGTAACTTGGGAACTTCAGAGGTGAGTAGGCTGAGATTCCAAGGAAACTGTACTTGTATGCTTAACTTTTATGAAATGTAGAATGCCACATAGCAATCTAGTTGAACAAAAATGGTGCATTCTCTGTTAGGAAGGAGGAGGAATCCAGGGAGACCTGTTTGTTCAGACTTTCCAGCCTTCCTGTGTGGCATTCCTTCCCTCTATTGTGTGGTAGAAGACCCATCAAATGAGGTTCTTCAGGGAAGAAAGAAGGTCAGAGAGTGACATTTCTAGGTTTTGTGGCTTGGTGTGGGGAAGAGTAACTGTAGTTTCCATGCTCTGCCTTAGGGGAAAAATAAAAGATTTTAAAAAAAAAATAAACGGGGAGGGGGAGAACGGAAGATTTTGTAGAAATTTTTTCCTCTAACGCCCTTTCAATCTTCCTCAATTCAGAACACTCAATATGCCAAATTTCCATATTCTGTGGTACTCCTCTGAGTCCTAACTCTGCATGAACATATTTTCATCTGTCTCCTGCAACACATACAAAAGGAAATCTCTATAAATTCAGGAACAGACTCTCTGAGTCATGCAGGAGAAATTGCTCTCTAACAATGCTGCAGAGCCTAGGAATCCGCCAGCAGAATATGCTTTTATATATCCATACTGTCACTAGTCATTGTAATTGGGAAACATTTTGTATTCTCTACTGGTATGAAATATCATTTATTATGGTCTTACCTTTAATTTTTGTGATAAAAATGAGATCGAACCACCACAATATAAGTCCATGTCTCTGAATAGCTTTTAATGGTCTGATCCCCAGTATGTGTCCAATTTCATTTTGTTCTCACTTTTAATCTCCAATTTAAAGAGGAAAAACTGTTTTTCTTCTCTGCTGTAAAGTTACAGTCAGTTTTTTATTTCTGACAATACATGTATAAAAAATGTCTTCTCTATTTTCACACTTGACACAGACATTTTTTGGGTGAAATGTGTGTATGGGTGTGTGTGTTAGTGAGCGCATGCGTGATTTCAATTATGCCAAGCAATTCTCTGAAGATATCGTATAAATTAACACAAATCTGACACTTTTCTGTGGAAATATGTGAAGTCATTTCGGTTGAGGGTTGGGCCCCACAAAACTAGCCCCCTTTTTAATGTCATTCGCGATTCCATGTTGTTGTCTGAGTTGTGAGAGACTGCTTACTGTGATTAGTAGTTTGTAGAAGCTCACAATGGTCTCTACACATGCAAATCCTTGTTGGTCATGTGTTTTGTGCAAAAGATTTGTCCCTTGACCCTCTAGTGTCTTCACAGTATACATCAATAAATTCTTAATATTGTATTAAAACGCATCACACTAATACTATTTCTTCCCAAGCTAAAGTCATAGAAATAGTTTCACATAGAATTCTGTATGCTTTTTTGTTCCTATTACATTTCTGTAGCTAGGAATGTTGCCGTAGAACTTCCTCATATAGATAATTAGTTTTTCTTGAATTGTATTTGATTAGGGTCTCTTTTCTGCTGGTGTCTATAATGACATATTTAAAATTTTATATCTGTATGTGCATGTACCTAAGCTTTCTAATCTATTCCCCTACTCACATTATTTCAACACCTGTATTTCATGAGCTTGACTTGCATTTTAGTGATTAAAATGGTTGATAGATTAAATCCTAAAATTTTATTCTTCTTCTGCAGGAATATCTTATTCTTTTTGGACTTTTACAATATTAAAATATTAAATATAAATTTAACACATTTCACCCACCAAAAACAACGCCACTGTGAGGATTTTTGCAAGTTTCTGTAGTAAATACATTATTGCATAAATTTTAGAAATATTGATACTGTTGACTTACTGAGCATTTTCACCTGTGATGTGGTGTGCACACATGAATGTAGTATATAATACTATTTAAAATATTTTAATGAAGTCTTCAGTTATTCTCCTGAGATGAAACTGTCTGTATCATGAAATATTACTTATATTTTACTGTAGTCTGCTAACATTCACGTGAAATTTTATGTAGTTAGAAGTGGGATCAGACCATAATTATTTTTATACTACTTTCTCAAGCTTTCACATCAAGGAAAACTGGCATGGTAAAAACATGAGTTACGGTTTAAATATCTATTTTCTTGTTCTTGGAAGTGTTTGAATAATGTCTCAATACTTTATTTTTCAACATTTGGTATAAAGTTTTTGATTTTTAAAAAACTCAATATATTTGGTATAAAAATAATTATATGGTAATTATATGACTAAATATTTTAAATTATAAAATATAAAAAGAATATCAAAATAAATTTAAACTAAAAGGCAGAAATACTTTAATGATAAAAAATAAAAAATAATGAAAAGACTATATATATGTATACACACACACACACACACACACACACACACACACACATATATATAAAGTGGCCACACTACTTGCATCTCCAACACTCAATTGCTACACATGACTAGTAGCTGTCATAAAAACTAATACCAATACAGGACAGTTTGAATAATGTATGTAGATTTTTTTTCATCTATTCCATGATGAATAATCTAGCAGTGGCTGCTCAAGCCCAGATTCACATTAGGTCCTAAGTGATAAATTTACTGCGTTCTATGGTCATTCAGCTCAAAATCGGTGAGGAAAACAATCCAATTACTCCAATTGCCTTTGGTAACTGTACTTCCACGACTGGGGCAAAGAAAGAGGAGAAGTTATATATTGATATAACCAAGATGCTTAATTCATTTAGAATAAAATCAGAATATTACAAGTAAAATTATATATTTAAGGTGACTAAGAACTAATAGTTAATACATATGCCTAATTTTTAGATGCATGTACATTAGCTGACTAATTTAAATGAGAATATGAGCCAAATTGTTCCACAATGATTTTGTAGTTTTTAAGGTGATATCCATTAATAACAAGAATGGATCAGATGAACACTCCAGATATTCTAGAAGCACTGTAATTAATATAATATAATTGTTTGACAGGAGCATTTTAAATATCAATGTAAATTCCCAGGAATGTATACACACACAAACACACACACACACACATACTCAGATCCATGAAAATTTATATGACTAAAAGTTTATTTAAATTGAGCGTTTAAAAATCAAGAAGAATTTAATGTACTAGCACTCATTGTCCTAGCTGAATCCAAATGACGCTGCCACAGAATACGTGTCTGATTTTTTATTGCTTACTATTGTTAATGTTTTCTTGTTATGATTTAATAATAAATGGGCATGTTGGAAATAACTTCTAAATGAAATTATTTGGTATACTTATCTTTAAGTCAAAATCTATTGTAATTATTATCATACAGCTTTATACTGTATACAGTGGTACTTCTTTATGAAATGGTGTCTCCTTTCTCCTATATAGATAGATAGATGTAGATAAAAATATCAATATTTTATTTCAAATTTGCATAAGAAATATATGGTTCTTTTGCAATAATAAATTATAGTAAATATTATCTGAACATCTGAGTTTTTTATATTCCTTTTTTTAAATATGTCAAATAATTTCTATATAAACTTTATCCTTACCTGTCTACAATTCCATGAAATTTTTATGTGCTATTAGTAACAAAATATTTTAATGTTTTAAAAGTTGTATTGCTTATCTTAGCATTAATTTTGGTAAAATAAATAATATATTAAGTTCACTTATATTTTCAGCATCTATTTTTACAATAACTAAACTTTAACTTTTTAAAATTTTATGTTCATTTGAAGAATGGAATCAACCTAATGCTTTCTTAGTAATTAATTGTCATAAATTAGTTGTCACAAGCAAGGCATGGCACACACCTGTAAAACCAGCACTTGGGAGGCTGAGGGAGGAGAACTATTCAGATGAGTTCAAGGCCAGCTTGAGCTATATAGAGTATTAAGGAAGGACCAGCCTGGACTATAAACTGAGACCCTGTCTCAAAAAAAAAAAAAAAGTTACTATCACTAGCACTTCATAATTGAAAAATAATGTTTACAATAATGTGACAAAATTTATAGTTTAAAATAGTTAATTTTGTCATAACTTTTTGTCATAACTTGCCATAACTTTTGAAAAATCAAAATAATATTCAGAAAAACATAAACTGGTTTGGCAGAGTAATCTAGGCCTCTAATCTCAGCAATCCTAGAGACTGAGGCAAGAGCATCACAAGGTTGAGCCCAGCCTAAGCAATTCAGCAACTTTGCAAGACCCTGAGGGAATGTCAAAAAATGAAAATTGGGCTGGGAATATAATTGAGTGGGAAAGCTCAGGGGTGATTCCAGAACTTTCAAAAGAGAAAAAGAGAAAGAATGAAGGAAAAGAAGAGGAGAGGAAGACAGGGGAGGGGAAGGGAGGGGAGAGGACAGAAAGAACAGATTGGAAACCACTGCAAACACATCTATCAAATATATAATAGTTGGCAGGCTCAGATTTGACTTGCACTTTTCTGATCACAATTTTTTTCAGCAGGCTCTACTCCTTACTTGCTCTAATAGTTAGATCATAGGAATTAGCCCAGATGTAACCATATTTCTGAACAATTGAAACAGTTAATAGAATGTTGTTTTAAGGCACTACAATTTGAGATAATTTATCATGTCTAAAAAGATAAAAATGAATCACCTTTGAATGTATTTATATCCAGACATTAAATGATAAAAAGGCAGCTTCTTTGGATATTTGATGTCCATTCTCCAATTTAAGAATGTAGTGGGAAAAATCGTAAATGTTATAAAAAGTATTCTGGCTATTTCTGGTTGTATAATTATTGCACAGATTAGTTAAACTCTAGAAATCACAAAAAAAAAGATTTTCAAGTGGAAAATATCATCAGAAACTTTGTGGTGATCTCTTTTCTCTGTTGGTTCAAAAATAATGCAATTTTTTAAGCCACACTAACATTACAAGTTAAGTGTTATTTTCAACACATCCTTTTATTTTCTAAGCTGCTTCCAGTTATGAAATTGCATTCTCATCTTTTTCATATTCTGCTGTTATAGTTGCATGGTGCTTTTCTATTCAATTATATCATGTTTAATTATTTCTTCTCTATACTGATACTGGGAAACTAGTTCCCACAGTTCACAGCTACATATTCCAAAAGTAATCATCCCAGAAAGAAATTAAAAGTAAATGCTAATATCTATTTTCCAATAGACATAGTGACTTAATATTTTAAGGAAACTCATTTTATTTATGCTTTTCAATCAAAACATTTTATTTTAGTTTTACTTTGATTAATAATCTTAATCTAACACATATTCTCTTACTTTTTCCTAGCAATTACCTTTGGCTAATTGGTAGTATCCTTATTTTTCACAAGAAGGAAAACATTCAGAGATATTAAGTTGGTCAAAGTCAAAAACCGAACAAACGTCATGAAGGCATGACCTGGATACTGTATCTTATCCCTAGGCCCTTCCTTTCTTGCTCGTGCAGGCAAGGGACAACATAAACAAAAATTTTGATTTGGGTTTCTTCAAACTATACAAACATTATGAAGTTTGTCTAGAAATTTGCTTTGGAATTGTACAAATTCTTAGAAAAATACTATTCTTTTGTCTTTGTGGTGTGAGTAGAGAAGGAAGTGAGAGGAGAAGCAGTGTGTATCTAGTCAGTAGTGGGTATATGAGTCAATGTCGTTACGTGGCTCTATTTTTCAAATTCTGCCCCTTTGTCTCTACTGACATTTGAGTGTGTGTGTGTGTGTGTGTGTGTGTGTGTGTGTGTGTGTGTGTGAATTTACTTAGCAGGTAAACATGCAAAATACGCAATGCAAAAAAGTTTTTATATTTTGTACTTTTTTCTGTGATGTGGATAAAAACCCAGACCCTTAATTTACCATGTTTTCAGGAGAAAGCACCTTATGGCCAAGTCTGTAGAGCTGGAGTCTATGTGCACGTAGTTTATTGCACTGCAAGCAGAAGTCCAATTCTTTCCTTTAAGTGTTATTAGATGCCATAGACAACTCATCACCATGAACACTCTACAATTTATGATAATAACAACATTTCTTGAGCTTATAATATTTATCATTAATAATTTTATCTTCAATAAATACCTGAAATGTTCAGGATCAGAGATGGATTATTTGAATAATAAATTTCCATTATTTATTTCTAGATATTTACATAATAATAACTACATCTGACTCCCTATTCACTGAATCATATCACTTGAATAAAGGTATTAAAATCAGATAAAATATTCTACATGTGTTGCTAGATACTTCATAGAGAATATAAAAATATTAATTTTATTTATATCAAACAGAGACATAAATGTATATTTTTTCCTCTTTGAAGATAAGAAGAAAACCCTTCCCCTCCTCTTGGACAGCAGATGGGATGATACTAGGTTTTCAAACTAATTTATTGGGAAGATTATGTATTTTACCAAAGTACAGAAAAGCCCAAGGGCCTGTAGGTGTTAAGACCTAGAAATGCCCCTATTTTTTTGAGAGGGAAACTCCCACACACATACTGAACAATTTCATATCTTCATAGTTTGTCTCCTAACCCTATAATTGGAAATCAACTTTCTAAGACATGTTCTTAATATAGGACTGCAAATATTGTGTATAATCCATTCATGCAGATCTAACTCAGCATAAACACAAAAGTATTTCTTCTGTGCCTCATGATATTTTATCAATTCATCACAGAAGAAAAATGATTGAAGGAAATAATGTATATTTAGGAAGTTTATTCTAATTAAATTATAAAACTAAAAATGCATAATATAGCATACATAGAATTTGCCCAGACTAATTTTCTTTAATGGATAGGGATTATTCTTTAAAAGATTCTACATGAGTGCAATACAATTTTTCTAATTCTAAAGAATATTAAGAAAAGTTTAATGAAATTTAAAAAGTGTGTACTTTGAAGTTAACCATGCATGAGATACGCTCTTTCGTTAATTTGTAGTCTTCATTTCTTTAAAAATGATGTAATATGGCTTCCAATATACTCATTATCTCCATATAGAAAACTAATTGTAAATAATATATCCTCAGAAGCAGATAGCAAACAGGGCCAAGTGGCATGGGCTTTTTATCCCAGCATGCTGGGACTGAGGTTGGAGGATTGCAACACTGAGCCAAAGTCAGGAAAATTTGTGATTTAGCAAAATTCCAAATCAAAATCAAAAAATAAAAATCATTTGCAAGTGCAAGTCAGTGTGAAGCTCCTGAGCTCAAACCTTGCACCACAAAATAAATAATTAAAGGAATGAATAAAGAGAGGAAGAGAAAAGAAATAAAAAGGAAAAGAAATGTAGTTGTTAAAACAGATGCCAACCTTTCATTAATACATCTGAAAATTTAAAATTCTAACGTGAGACAGAGTTGTCTGTAAGAGCATATAGTACCAGCTCTGCTTTGAGTCTGATCAGATTTGCCCATTGGACAAGCAAAATTAAATGTATGACAAAATGTCAGCGGTTAGGCGGAGTGTAGAATGGACCACGAGTACCACCTTCGGTGTGAAACAGCCTATGTATGGTGGTTCCATTTCCCCTTCCTACCTTGTGTACGAAACAGATCTACCTGTATGAACAGGGCACACTGTGACTGTCATGTCTCAGTCCATTCAGGCTGCCTTAATGAAATACTTCAGACAGGGGAGTGTGTACACGACAGAAATGTATGGCTCCGCATCGTGGAGGGTGCGAAGTCCAACAGCTCAGTCCTGGCAGATTCACCGTCTAATGTTTTCTGTCGAAATGGCACCTTAATGTCTCTTCTTACAGCAAAAAGGGTAGTGAAGCCATCTGAGCCCTTTTAATCTCATTACTGAGGGCTAATCACCCCCCGAGGCCCCAATATTCCTGCTATTGCATTCGGATTCAAATTCAATATTTGAATTTGGGGAGGAGAGAGGCATTCAGATCACAAGAGATACTTTGAGTATCGTGAGTAAAATAAATGGTTCCTAGTTAACTAGCTTTTGATAGCTAGAGATTCATTATTTGAAAGAGTAATTGAAAGTAATAGAGAACAACGGTATATCCTATGTATTTACTTTCCTTTGCTTTGTTTTAATTGTATTAAGCAATTATTAAGTTACCCAAACCTAATTATAGTCTTATACTTGAGCATCACATACAGAAGCAGTAGGTGTATGTGTGTGTGTGTATATATATATATATATATATATATATATATATATATATATATAGTAGAATACACATATATATTCAAGTGGCCATTCTAACCATTACTAAGGGGGGTATGGTAGCACGTGCCTGCAATCCCAGAACTCAGGAGGCAGAGGCAGGGGGATTGCCATGATTTCAAGGCTATCCTGGGCCACACAGTGAGTTCAGGCGCAACCTGGGCTACAGAGCAAGACTGCCAAAAAAAAAAAAATTAACCATCATAGTGCCCAGAAAAATTTGTTAAAAAAGTAGAGATTTAATGTGTATTATTTCAAGGATTAACATTTTTATTAGGATACCAATATGTAAAACCATTCGTAACAAATGAGATTTTTAAAACAATGAATATAATAGTTTTCAGACACATGAAATCACGATAAATTCTCATGCAAAAGACTATTGTAAATTAGTTAATGTTAATAAGTAAGTTAGTTTGAGCCCTTCTTAATGCAATGTGGAGGGTTATTAAAGTATAAGCCCCTTTGGCAAACTAACTTGTGTGGGTTTTTTTAGATGCCCCTTAAAAGGCAATGTGTAAAAGATGAGGAAGACATAGAGAAGAACTGTTCTTCCTGGAATGGGGTGTAAGAAATTGATAGCAGGTGCTTTGGCTCATGAACAAAAGGCCCCTGGAGGCCTGGGTGAGGCCGCCTTTTCACAAGAAAACCAGTTTTTCCGTTATTGAATTTTTCCTGGGGAGTTAACAAATTTTCACTCCACAGGTTTTCCTTTAGTTCATGTTGCGGTTATTTTCTTATCTACTTTCAATTTATTTTCATAGGATAACATGGATAAGATGGAGGGTCCCTTGGCTCGGTAGTAGCTCTTGTGGGGAAGTGAAAATCTTTCTGCTGTCCTAAATAACAAATGCTCTCCCATCGTGACGTCGCGTATTACTAGATAAAAGTCTGTATATTTTCTTTCCAGCAGAGCTAAAGGGACAGCTCTTAATTCCCCTCCTTTATGACCACACAAGCGGGGTTCCTTGTATACAGAAAAGCTGCTACACATGCTAACAACCTCACCCTCAAGCTTCTCTGCAGACAGTTTGCTTCTTAGCTCCATTTGTATCTCCCAAGTTTATCAATCGGACGATATTTACAAAATTGGCCATCAATAAATCCTATCAGGAATTATGAAATAGGGTAAGTAACTTTCGAGACACATTATTACCATCCTTCTGGAGTTACTGGGATACAGTTGAGGTTTATCAATGGAGACACTGAACGTATTTTCTCTCGTGTTTCAGCTAGCACTGATAGCAGTGTTGTCGGAATATTAGAGAAAAAAATTCAGTTATTCCTATGGTTTAAGATTGGTAAAGGTCAAAGCACATTTTTACATTTTACTACATGAAATGCTGTTAATTACAATGGCATATAGGATCTTTTTGGAGATTAAATAGAAATAAAATGTGATATAATTTTTATATGGAGATCATTCTTTCAGCACAATGGTCAATTCAAGTGGACCCAACTTAAGTACTTGCTCAGAGCTTAAGTATTGACAGACCTTAGCTGACTTGTCTAATCCAACCCAACTAGTTATTAGCTTTTTGTTTCTGGTTGGAACCCTCACACTTTCATTTAGAAAGAAAAACAGAAGAAAGAAGAGTTAGAAAGAGATAGAGAGACACACACAGAGAGAGAGAGTGACCACATTTAATTTATTAATATTATTCTATACACCATAATTTTATAGCATTTCAGTGTTTAATTTATTATATGCATTTGAGCTGAACAAAAGATATGAGAATTTCAGAAACCTCAGATAATTTATTTGAAATGTTTCTGTAGAAAACATGGTTTAGATAAGGAGTGGCCAGTGATCTATCTGAAACTACATGACCATGTTGTTATCAGACATTTAGTTTGGAAAGTTTAAGGAGGGGAATTATACGTGCTCTCAAGACAAATTTTTTAAGACTGACTTTTCCAATTTGCTTCTTTCTTGCTTTAATATTTTGACCTCTGAATTCTCTTGATTATAAAAAATTAAATATGTTCCTAATCAAATAATGTTATTCAAAAGTCAATTTCGAAGTAGTATGATCTACAAACACTTTTTTCTTCCCATAAAATATTAGAAAACTATAAACTTCAATTACAGAAATTTTATGATAGAAATTTAACAGAATGGATTTCTATATATTTATTCAAAAATATCTGGGCCTGTGTGTTTATCACTTTAGAAACAATCACAGAAACTTAGCAGAATATTTTTCAAGACATTTTATCCAAAAACATCTGCACTTTTGTTTTTCATCTCTACAAACTATCATTTTTCTAGAATCTTTTTTTCTTTCTCCAATGTTTTAATCTACAGTATATCAATGATTGTGAAAATGAACTCAAACTGTTGTCGTACGCATTTTAAGAAATATTGTTATAAAAGAATGTCTGAAATTTGGGAAAATAAATTTGAGAGGAGTTTATCTCTGATTGCTTCTCCTATGTTTGAAAAACTTATTTCAACATTGCAATTATCTTCAGAAAGAAATGGTGACTGACAGCATACAGTCTCTACCTTCAAGGAGGCTGTGACCAAACTAAGATCAAGAAACCCATTCCTCAGAAGGTAAGGGGCAGTTTGCAGATTACCAGCCTTTCCAACACTCTGAGGCAACAACACAAATTGACTTTCTTTTCTGCTGAATGTCACCTATGAAGAGCCCTGTTTTGTTTGCAGAGTTGACATTCAAAGGATATTTAAAATGACAATTCAAAAATACCATATGTTGTATGACATCAGGACAGCAGTAAAAAAAAAATCAGATTTCTGAAAGCTTAGGGTTAGTTCCGCTGAGGTTTTTTGAGTCCCCTTTATACTCTTGCTGTCTAAGCTGACCCAGCCTCCTTCATATCTCTGAATATAGCTACATATACTCCTTCAGGCAACTGGCCTGACAAAGCCACAGGAATTGCATTTTATCAGATGCATCAATAACTTCAGTCAAAGCACATTTATGACTCCATTTACTGAAGAAAGTTTTAAGAAGTGATCCATAACTTAGAATTTATGTTTAGGGGTAAACTACCTAAAGAAGAATGCACAATATTAGCAATCAGCACAGAAAGAAATATTAAGAGTGCATTAGTCAGCATTCTGGTTGCTGGAACAAAACACCTGAAACCACAGCTTAGAGGAGCAGAGAAGCAATTTGCTTCTTGATTTCAGAGGTTTTATTTCCTGATGTATTGACTTCAAGGCAGTGATATGTAGGCAAAGGGGCACGGTAGAATTGAGATGCATGGACTGAAAAGAGTGTCACAAAGATGGCAGCAAGAATCAGGCACCATCCCCAAGATCGTATCATCTTGACCTACCCAGATCCAAACAGAAACGTGGCCTATGAAGAAGCTAGGGATTTCTCAGGCTAGATAAATGTCAGTGAAGATCAGCTATCATGAGGAAGATGGTGAGTGTGTAAGATGGAGATGCAGTAAGAGGTTATACATGAAGCAAATCTTCATTTTAATCAAATTTATCTTTAAATTTGCTCACTAAAAACCTATTTTCACCACCACTCTCATATAAATATGTTTCTTCACTTCCCCTCTACTTTTCATTGTATAAACGCTTTTGCATCGAACCTCATTGAACTACTCTCACCTCTGAACTACAGCACTAGCGCTGTCTTCCGGACACTGGAACATGCAGTTTACCAGTGATTATTCTTTTTCACACCATGTTGACAGGCAGATTAGGGAAGAAAACCTGCAGAGTAGAGTCTGTGGTAAACCTCAACCCTGAGCGGCTGTTTTTCAGTTGAAGTTGTTTTTCAGTTTCTCAAGACCCACCAGTTGAAATGTTTCAGTTCCTAGAGTTAGAGATGCGTCTCCTCCATCTTGAGGAAGTCCTGGCTTTTTTTCAGTTGTGTCATCATGAAGAAGCCAATCACTGAGAACCGTTTATTTGTTCCACCCTCCTTTTGAGGAGACTGTATATGGAATCCTCAGACTTGTGGTGGGATACTCAGTACCTGCTTCTCAGCTGGGAGCTTTTCTGTTTCATTTTCTTTGTTTCTCTAACAAAGACCTACTTGGGTTTCCTCTTGGCTTTTCATCCAAGGGCTTTTCTTTTTTCTTTTGTTTGGTTCAATAAACAGCTGCTTGCATTGTTTTCGGATTCTGCTTTGTTCTTAACCACTGGAGAATCTGTGCACCTGAGACCCTCCCTACTATTCCAGTGGGGGAGGGAATTTACCTCAACAATGACCATTGTAGGCACATTGTGGTCTGACTCAAACACCTTTAGATTCTAATATTCAGGCTCATGGACTGCTTTTTTTCCAGTACATTGTGGGGAAAAGAAAAGGAAGAGTGGTGGATTTAAATAGTAGCTTCTTAATTTTCTCTGTTACATTTTTATCCATCTTTCACTGCAGAAATAAGTCACAAAAATCAATGTTACTGAGTTAAGGACAGGTTTCAGACAATGGCCAATAGGAAATAAAGAAGACATATGTGAACAATATTACAGTACATAGTGCCACCCTTCAAGACTTAGTATTTTACCATTAACACCACATAGCCCGTTACTGTAACAAACATATCTGTGTCTGTTTCATTATGAGCACAAAAGAAGACTCCAATCAATACAGCTTATTCCAATAATTGGCATAAACTTGAGAGGAAGAGAAAAAATAAGGAAGAAAGGAAAAAAATGAAAAAAGAAAGGAAAGAGAGGTTTCATTATTTGGAAGCTAGACATATACAATTATTTGAAAATATGTAGTTTGCTTAAATGGAATGATGTTTTCAATGACTAATGCAATCTCTTTTTTTCCTTCTTCCCACTTCTTCTGCCCCCCTTCCTTCCTACTTAATTTAACAAGTTTTTTTTCCTCCCAATTTCCCATCTCAGACAAATGTTGCTTTCCTTTTTAATATCACAGGATTTCTTTTTTGATCTGGAGACACTAGAGCATTTCCTCATTCAAATAATAAACATGGTTCTTTCTACGCCATACAACTTTATCTCTATATTGTTAAAAACAAAATATATATACATCTTTTCCATACCCGAAGTGTGTATTTGTTTCTTCTTTCAAGAAATTGATAGGCTTTAAAAGAACATCATTCTGCTTTCTTTCAATTTCTATCTTCTCTAAATACTAGAGTGGGTTAGTTTGGAGTGGTGTCATATCACTATAATCCCAGTTCTTAAGGCGGAAGCTGGAGGAATACCATGAGCTGCTTGCCAGTCTGGGCTACATAGTGCTGCAGAGAGCAAGATCCTGTCTGTAAATAAATATGTAAATTTTAGAACAGGGCACTAATTTATCTTTTATATGTAAAATTGTATGCTATGTAAAGAACTGAAATATTATTTTTGAACATATTGGATAATATCTAAAAATTATAAAAACGGAAAAATTTGGCACATTTTCTTTTTATATTTTAAAAGCCCATTAAAATATAGTAGGTATTATTGGCACAATGTATTACCATAATCATATTGAAGTATTTCTGATAAAATTCTATAAACACTATCTATCCAGTAGGTCTTCTAGAATACATTATGAAACATAATGAGATGTTTCCATGTTTATTTTTATGGATCAAACAAAACTATGCCAATAAAATATAAATAAAATGAAGATTTATTTAAGCATTCCTTATTTCTGATTTTTATTTTCCATTCGATCTAGAAATTAGTACTAGCATAGTACTAAATAGGGAGCATAATATTGAATGTTTTAATTTTCTAGATTCCTTTTGTATGGAGACCTACATTAAAAAAAAAAAACTTAAAGAAAAAGGAAGAAAGAGATTGTTAGAGATTATCAATAGACAAATTAACATACGGATGAATAAATAGAGCAGTTGTTGGTGCCTCATAATAGCTTGTATCTCGTCATTTACAACACAACTTTGATTTTACTTTGAAGAATCAAGTCACACACTCTATTTCACTTATTTGAATTTTGACACACTCCCAACCTTCAGTGAAAGACCTTGAACTTTGCTTATTTAATCTTGATAATTATGCTGTCACTGTTTTTTCTCATGTCTGTCAAAATTAAGTTTTCAAGCTTGGCAATGATATAAAGCTAAGCCAACCTACCTTGCAGTATTTTTCTTGCTGTAAGAAACTATGTTAGTCCCGTTTGAGGGAAATGAAAACTTCAGTGCTCTTCAATGAGAGGATTAAAAGAGGAGGAAAATGAATTGTGGACACATTCCTGCGCACCAATGAGGCTTACAGGCTAGAAATGACGTTGACAGAGCAATACGGTGAAAATGAAATGTATCAAGAATTGATCCATGGCCTTAAAGTCACCACACACCTGTAGATCAAGCAAAGTACACAGCAGCTTTAGCTCTAGACTTTTTATTATGTGGGTTTTCATTGTTGGAGTTTAATTTGAATCTCCTCTCACTTGCTTTGACTGGTATTCCAATTAACGTGATAGAATAATAGATATAGATATACAGGTGGGCAGGTGAGAGTGAGAAGATAGATGATGATAGAAGCAGCATGATGTATTTGCTCTAAGAATAAAATAAGGGTTCTTACTGGAATTAATATTTATCAGTGTTATCTATGGAAAGTTTATCCAATGTACCGATTACAAGGACACTTTAGTTTTCTGAATGCTGACAACAGGCAAGCTTCAATATATATCACCACCTTGGTTATCCAATCTATTTATATGGGTGACAGCTGGTGATCAATCTTCCAACAAAATATTCAATGAAATATAAAAGCCATATGTTAGTGACTCTGGGTGAGATGCATATAAATAGTTGCATTTATCAGGAAAATTATATGATTTAAAAAGAGCTTTATTTTGTTTTACTTTAAACCTCTGAAAGAGGTTGTATAAAGGAATAGATGTTTCTTAGTTCAGTGTAAAGCTAACAATTTTTTAAATGGAGCAATTTATTTCTAAAGAAAATTAAAATCTAAAATTTTTCTCAAGTTCATGCAGTTGCCAAAATGTAGATGGGATTATTAATTGTTTCTATTCTATTCATAGGGTAAGGGAAACATATATGGCTTTAATAAAAATATTTGTTCATAGTACTTGGAACAGAATTTAAATTCTGTCTGTGCTTATAGCTTTTTTTACCCTTAAATAAGCTATTAAATATGCATAAATATTTTATAAGTGAATGCTAATGTTAATCAGTATTGAAAGGTATTAGAAAACATGTGCATAAGTGATTATGTATACACATATGCATATATAAAAAGAAAATGTGCATTCTATGTAAGACAAGTTAAATTCTTAAACCATCCATTGGCTAGGTAAATTTTACTTCATATAATGCATAGCTAAACTTCTTAGTTCCATATTTTGAGTTGCTTTATTTTTATAAATGGCATTCTTAAAAATAACGAGCTACCTTGTGAATAGTTGTTTGATTAAAGTGATATTTTATGGAGAAAAATAATCGCTGGATTTGAATGCAATATTTAGTTTGCCTCCTTCTCAATTCAAAAATTATCTATCATTTGCTTCTCAAGTTGTGTAACACGATGAACTATTTTTCTCACTTATAAAATAAGGGTAATGCACTGTAGCACAGGGATGTTTGAGATAAGTTATGTGTGCTTCAAAGGCACTTTTGTATTTCAAAGTCAACTAAGAAAAATTCTTTTCAGAAAGTAAGTGCATTTGTAATGGAAGAACGCCATCCTATTTAATAGAAAAATATCTTAGTTTTCTATCTAATAGCTTTGTATAATTGCAGATTTTCTGTAAAATAGTTTTTACCATGTACCTATTGCTTGCGATATTTTTTAATAGTGGAATCTAGCTTGGGCTTGGTAGAACTGTTGAGAATTTTTAAAATAAAGGACTATAAAATTTCTTTTAATAGCTAATCATAAGTCTTCAGAAAAAATGTTTTCACAAAATTTTTCACCTTAAAAAAAACCATCGACAATATTATGTGACTTAATCCTCAATGTGATTAATATTTTAGAAGAATCTCCAGTAATGTGTTCATTTTACTATGTCTTGTTACCAATATTTCCTTCAAGTTTATAATTGAGGAAGCTTTTATTTTTTTCTAAAATTGAGATGAAAACTGCAAAATAGGAACAAGAGTACATCATTTATGACAGTTAATCTTGATTGTCAACTTAATTATCTTGGGAGGTTATAGGGGGACTAGAAAGACACCTCTGAATGCGTCTTGGTAGGTCATGGATGCCAGCTGTGACTATACCCAGGCCCAGGTTCCTTCCTCTTTGACACATTTTCACTGGGCTCTGCTTCCTCACTGCCGTTAAGTGAGCTGTTTTCCTCTGCCAAACTTTCTGCCACGATAATATTGCCTTGAAACCAGCCAACGTAGACTGAATTCCTGTGAGCTAAATTATAAATGGAATAAAATATTTAAGATGAGAAAAATAAACCAGGAAATGCATTGTATGTGCTAAAAAAATCTTGAAATGATTTTGGGAACAAGAAAGCCAAATTAAACTGCTTAAATCTATAATAGTAAGTATAATTATATACATTTTTTCTAGTTGCATTAAAAGGTTATAGAATTATGCCATCAAATACTTCAACAAAATTGGTCCCTGGAGTATAACTACCTAGCCAAAAATAATGACAGACTTTACTTCTTGGCTACATAAAACTATAACTTTTGACTTAAAGAATATAGTTTTATGGGAGTGATGTTTTTTCACAGAAATGAGGAAACTAATTGGGTCAATAGTGGAATATAACTTCAAATATCAGAAAAGTTTCTTTATTAAAAACTGGGAGTAGAAAACTCAGATAATAAGGGCACACCTATGATATACAAAATGTATTTAGCACATAGATATGAGCAGGGATGAAGGAATAAGACCTAGGCCTTGAATATGATAGCGGCAAGACATGAAAGTTCCAACTGCAAGAAAGAATAAGGATGATTGATGATGATCAATTGAAAGAGGGTGGGAACTAGATTAAAAAAAACATAAGAAGCTGCAAATTGACTGTGGACTTGATCTGAAGTTCAGCACGGGCACACTAGGGAAGAGAATTTGACCCTAATTGACTTCTCCTTGTTGTAATGTTATTAATCATGAATGGGCAAAGAAATTTACAAGTATAATTATAATTAATTGAATTATGAGAAGTACATGCACTATAGGGTAAAAATCGTATAACCTGTAAGCACCACCAAGAGGAGAAATCACTCCTTCCCTGGAGAAGAAAAAAACAAGCAGAAAACCAAAACAAAACAAAATAACGTTCAATAAAGAAGCCCAGATGTCCTAAAAAGGGAACTCTCAATATCATCTGTGTTCATTCACCTTCTTGTGATGGCCCAGTTTGGTCTGAACCATATCTGCCTCTTAAAAACTCTTTCTTATTTAAGTTTCATTTTGTTGGTGCATGGTCTCTTACAACATCAGACTCAATGTCATTCGGTTCCTAAATGAATTTTGAACACTGGACAAGGACCACAAGCTACTTGTTCGCCTACTAACATTTTCTGCTCACAAGCCAAGTACCTATAGTGCACACTGTGACCTTTGGGGGGAAGTAAGACTAAGGTCAAAGTTGACTGTATTATTAGAAATATACCACCTAAACAATGAATGTAACATTAACTCATGTATCTCCTCAATTGCTGGCTTCTCTTGGTGAAGCTGATTCTTTAGTCCTAATTCCCTTGCTTGAATAAAATCATGGCTGTTTCCACCAGGGAAATCTTTAAAATTTCAAAATTAGGTTCATAAGTATAAATCGACAAAATACATTAAAATTGTAAGAAAAAAACAATCATTTCATATCAAATAGATAATGATATCTGAATAACAACTATATATATATATATATATATATATATATATATATATATATATATATATACAGGAAGCATTGCACCAGCACTAATCTGAGTCCAGGAAAAAATACTTTAGCTTGTTTAAATAATATGTCTACAATATTGATACTCTGTTTCTGAAAAAATAACAAAATTATTCTTCAAAGCTGATGATGGATAAGGAAGCTTTTGCCATCACTACCTCTATCTTAATAAATTAGATGTGTACTATTATATATATGGAAAAAATATTTATTCTTCCATGGTCCCATTATTTCTTCTTCACCATATGTCATAGCATACACAGCATAGTGCCTTGGGACAACATACGTCCCATAAAGGAAGGCTACAGGTTTAGTCATTTTTCAATATCTGCTTTGCCGCAGGCTGTGGAAGACCAGCTTTTCTGAATATAAAACTAACTCAACGAAGCGACCATGACACACTGAGGACAGAAGGTATCTCTGTGGCCGCCTTGTGCAAAGGGAATGTTCACATACGCACATCCTGCACATCCTCCGACTTGTCTGGATTTTCAGTAACTGCAATTGTATTGCTTTAGGCAAAGATTAAGTAAACAAAGATTAAATCAACAAATTTAAACCAGACTACCTGCCGGAATGGGCTGAACAATTAACTTTTATTTTGAATTAAAATTCATTTAATGAATTATAAGATATAAAAGCAAGACATTATAAAAGCTGAACACTGTATGTCATGGGGAAAAACCTCACTTTTGAAAAGTCACTAGTAATTAAGACAGGTGTGCGAATAATAAAATAAGCACGTCAGTTTTTCCTACTGCCATGTATTAGAGGAATCTTGTCTGAATTTATATTAAGTCATAAATTTACACAAGGAAACAATAATTTTTAATTTAATAATAGTAGCGTAATTTCCTCATTATACAAAATATTTTCTTTTTGCACAATTTGAATAAGCAATTTAAAGTTGTCCAATCACATACTCAGCAATCGCTTCTTAAATTTTGGACTTACTCTACATAAATATATTCAAAATTATATCCTGATCTTATTCTAAGAATAAAGAATCAAATTAAAGACTGGATAAATGTATATAAACTTTTTCTTAACTCCTTAAATAATCTGTGTGTCTTTAGCAATTCCACTTTTAAAAAATTAAATATCAAAGCATATATTTAAGGCTATGTAATATTCTGCATTATACTTCCTTCTTATTGAAACTTTAAATTATTCTTAATGTTTTCCCACTTTAAGCAATACCATATTTACAACAGTCTCATTCTTAACTTTATTACTATTTATTTTACATGGAATATACATACAACTGTACATAATTTACTGGTATATGTGTGCATTTATATTTATAAATGTATAATAAAATATTTTATGTGTTATATAAATGTTTATATATATATACATATATACATATATACATATATATGTTTAGAAAATAATATCACTGGATAAAGTTAAATAAGCAAAAAAGACGTAATTAATGAACAATAAAAGAAGAAAGCTGACAATTCTGCTAAGCGAGTGGTATAAATCTTTGCTTTATGTCAAGTTGAGCTAATAGAAGTGCCACTGGTTAGTGTGGACTTTTTGCTGTATGTAATATGACAACTGGATATGGCTGGCATCTTAGCTATTTTTTTTAAGCTGGGATACAATACACGACATCCACAACTTTGAGGAGGAAAGACTTACTTTACCTCACAACTTCAGAAAATCTCAGTCAAGGCACGGGTGGCCAACACTGGATGAAGCACACAGCATAGCCCTCACCAGAGGAACATCTATTTACCTGGTGGCAGTCAGGAAGCAGAGTGAGCTTGGAAGGGTGGGGATAGGGCATACCCTTCTAAGTCAACCCCCTGCTTTCCGTCTCTTCTGGGCAATTCACTGATCTCACCTTGGCAATCAGGCTCTTTCTCTTAACATCACCTGGAAATTATAGTATTTCACAGTATCCAAATTCATGAGGTTTTGAGGGGACATTTCTGACTGTAACCACAATATTTTCCCCTGGGCCCTGAGAGATTTATCTCCACTACCATATGAAAAATTTACTTTGTTCATTTCTAAGAGTTTCCAAATTATTAACACTTCTAGCACTGCTAAAACGCGGACATGTGGGGCTGGAGGAATCTCTCGATAGTTAAAGCACTTGCCGAAGTATTGGAGTTCAATTCCCCAGCACCACAGAAACTGGGTGTGGTGGTGCACACCTGTAATTGCAGCACTTGGAAAGCTGAAACAGGCTGATTGACTTGCCATGAGTTCAAGGACAGTATGGGCTCCATAGTGAATTTAAGACCAGCCAGGGCTACAAAGTGAGACCCTCACACACACACACACACACACACACACACACACACACACACACCCCTTGATTTTCCTTGAATATTTTGCATGTCTGTTCCTAGCCTTGGATTATTCTCTTCCTAGCCCTTCCATATTTGAGAATTTCAGTATTATAAATTAGAGTATATGTTTACAGTACATATTTATCCTTTTTCACAAGGCTCATTTATGAATATGTATACATAATTTGCTTTGTCATTGTGAATTTATAGCTGTAATCTTTCTGTCTTACAGTACACAATTTAAATTAATAACATATATCTAACTAGAAATCAATCAATGTGTAGATTTTTCTGGTTGTTATTATACTGTGGATTGAAAATTAAGCAGTGGTCACCAGCTCTGAAGCCACAGACTGGTACCTGTCTCTGGCCTTAGACTGGACACAGGGACATATGATCAGCTAACAGAACGTGAGCTGTAAGTTTAGCTCCAATTCCTGTGAGTCTGCTCTTATTAAGTTCTAATGCCATGAAGGATCCAATAGGAGGCAGAGTTTCTTTTCCTACTGTGCTACTTCTTTTTCTGATTCCATCTGTTTTTTTGCTTGTCTTTTCAAAATTATCCTCCAACCACCAATGGCATAACAAGTACCTCCTCAAATCCTGCCTCTTTCCCTGGGAGAATGCTTTTCCATTACCCCTGTCCCTGGTTTCACAAAAGTTAGAGATCTTTGACTCAAGGCATTCCCCAGAAACTCTGTTGTTTTGTTGTTGCTTTTTTTTTGGGGGGGTGGGGGGAAGATAGTTTCACTAAGTCAAGAAGATGCTCAAACTATCTGGGACTTGTTATCCTCTTTTATCAGCCTCCTTGAGTGCTGGGCTTACAGGAGTATGCCATGGTACCTGAACCAATGAAGACATTTTATAAGCTCTTTCAAATGACTTTTATAAGTATTCAGAAATACATTTTATATAAAGAAACATGTGCAGTCCTTTTGGAGAGCTAACAAACAAATATTTTCATGAAAGTTTCTAAAAATAGCATAAATAGACAACTGTACTCTAAGAATATAGATCAATTTTCATAGGAGATTAATAACCAACACAAAATTAATCAAAGGCCATTCCATGACATGAAAATATAAATTGCTTTAAGGGTTGTCATCCAACAATTGCCTTTTATACTGCAGTCCTAGTTCAAATCAAAGAAAATGAATTGCCAAATACTTTGTGCAAATTTTTACAACTTAATGTTTGTAGGTTGTATCACTGCTTGGGTTGTTGTGACTTTCATATTAAGTGACCCCAGTAAAGCTAATTAATCTTTGTTTTAGCTTTTTGATCAATTCAGTGTGCCCCAAGACAATGAATCACACTAATATATAATGAAGTTCCGAGGGAAGCATCAGGTTTCAAGCTTGCAGAACACACAACACTGGAGTCCGACAGCCCGCTTCTAGGTGCACTTTTATTTCTAACACCTGCACCTTGCATCAATTCGCAAAGTACAGTTGCCTCTGGGAGTAGCTGGGGAAGGTAAATGTTAATTCCACCCCTTCAGCATTTGGGAATCATAATGCAAAGAAAATAAAATTTTATTGCAGTTGTAATGAAATTTTAAATAGGCATACCGAAAGAAGTCATCGTTAGAAGGGCTAATATAGGGAACAGCACAGGTAAGATCCCAAACCAGAATTTGGAAGACAATTCTCATGACAGATGGTTAATATTTTATGGCCCAGTAAGGAAGAAAAGGAAAAAAAAAAAACAACGTGAAAAATACATGGAGAAAAAATATTTGCAAACATAGCAATTCATTATCCTTTCTCTGCATCCTCCTTTAAGTCTCTGTGCTATTCCCACCAGATGCCTCATCACTTTGTGACATGCTGATGTAGATGAGAACACGGTGAAGATCTGCAGGCACTGGGAGCACAGCCACTAGCGCAGGGCATCTCCAAGCACTTGAAATGTCTCTAATCTGCAATGAGATGTAACGCAATACATACCAAATTCTCAATCTTTAAAGCGAGAAGAATGCTGAAATTATTATTTTATGCTGATTACATATTGACATAATGTTTCAAGCATGTTGAACTAAATATATTACTAAAGTTAAATTTCCTTGTTTCTCTTTACCTTTTTGTGTGGCTACTAGGACATGGAACGTTTTCCCTGAGGCTTTCTAGTGAGTTCTGGGCCGGCTTCAAGTCGCTGGTATTAACAACCTGCTAAGCCGGAAGCATCAAGGCCCCCTCAGCACATGCATATGCCCCCAGCAGGAAGAGTGATGCTCAGGCAAGATGGCTGCTTTCCTAAAAGATATTCCTGTTGAAAATCATCTCTGTGTTGAAATGTGTGGTCAAGGAAAGGTCAGCTCTGATATTCTTCATACCAGATTTAATTTCTAGTAATTAAATTTGCATTAAAATCATTTTGAGGAAAGCATATTAAAAGGGTCATAATAAGAATTCCTGTCCCTCATCTTAGATGTCAACAGAATCCTACACACAGAGGCATCAGTGCCGCACATTGGTTGAAGTTATACTTGGCACTAATCTAGATCTATACCTAAGACCTATCTGCCTCTGAATCAACGTGTCTTAAATCAATCACATATTCTCACCAAACACAGAAACAAATCAGCCACATATTTGCTAAATGTTGGTTCATTTTTTCTTACATTTGTAATATGAAAAACATCACTGCTAAATTATCGTAAACAAAAGTACTAATACTGACATCAGTGGCCAAATTTACTGAACGCTTATGAAGTACCGGGGTCTCTTTCAGGAACACGAACATACATTGTACACACACAAATACATCGCTCCTTTAATCTTTACTATTTCAGGAAAAAAAGAGGAGCTTAATGACTCCTATTAATCCTAAATAAACTAAGCTAATATTAGGGGTGAGGACATAACTCAGGGGTTAAAGCATTTGCCTAGCAAGCTCAAGGACCTGGGTTCATTTTCCTAATATCACATAAGCCTATTTTGCTGCACCTGTGTAATAATTCCAGCCCTCATATAGCTAAGCCAGGGCTACCACAGAGAGTTTGGGGACAGCTGGGCCACACAGTCACACAGTGAGCTCAGGACTATCTTGGGCTACAGAGTGAGACAACGTCTCAGAAGAAAGAAAGGAAGAAAAGAAAGAAAGAAAGAAAGAAAGAAAGAAAGAAGAAAGAAGTGAAAGAAAGAACAAAAGACAGAAAGAAAAGGAAGGAATAAAGAAAAAGAAACTAAGCAAATATATTTCAAAAAATGTGCTCAAGCTGTCACATATCTAAAGAGAACAAAGTCATAGTTTAAATATGACCACTAGTATTTTGGAAATTATATAAGTAAAAATCTATACAACAATAAAACATAATAATTGCAATTCACTGTTACTATTAATATAAATTTAACTACACTAACAGATTTATTTACAGATAAACAAATTTTCATTGTAATGAAATCTGCATTAAGTTAACCATATTAGTTTTTATTATCCTGAAGAAAACGCTCTGTATTTGTCCAAACATCTGGGAACAAGCACTTGCCTAGCACATGCAATGCCTTGGCTTCAGTTCCTCAGAATCACATAGAAATTACCTACATATGGTGGGCCACACATATGATCCCAGCACTAAGGAGGCTGAGTCAGGAGGATTGCCCTGAGTTTGAAGCCATCCTGGGCTACATAGTGAGTTCAGGACCAACTTGAACTGTACAGTGAGACCCTGCCTCAAAAAAAAAAAAAGAAAAGAAAAGAATAGAAAAGAAAAAAGAAAGAAAGAAAGAGAAAAAGAAAAAACCATCAAAGCTTTATCTTTAAAACTGTTTTTGATCTTTCTCTTCCTGAAGATGAAGGAATAGAGATTTTGGAGCATTGTTAACTGGGAAAGCCATAATGACAGTTGATGATTTGGTCAGAACAAAAATTCCAGTCTCTCTGATTTACATAACCAATATTCTATAAACACGTGAAAATTTCCTTACAAATCTTACAAATAACCTTCATAAATACTTCTGTACTGAAATTGCTTGCTTAGAGCTCATTACAGCAACTCAAATTTTGTTCAGTCTTTCATCTTATGAACTAAAGGTGCCACTTCCTTCATCCTACCCTTGAGGAGCCACTACTTTGCTAAGTGAGGGTGGCCCGTCAGTCACTTCCCGATTTCCATTACCCTTTTCGTGAAGGGCTGTATCCTCTGGCAGACTCTTTCTCAAAAACCTCTCTTTATTCACTTCTTAGAGAGGAAGTTTTAGTCCATTTTAGGACTGGAGACCTATTGGCAAAGAGATAGTTGGAGGAATTAGTCAAAATGAGAAGTTTCCCATCACTAGGGCACACAGCTGAGTAGGGAGGGCTGAAATGTGAGGCACAGGTTCTCGGCGCTCTGCAGACAAGGTAGAAGCCGCTCAGGTCAAAGAAAGAAAGATTATGCTGCCTTAAAAGCATTTTTCCACCAAAGGCCGATCCTGCCCGGGGTGTCACCACTTATGTCATTAGTCACTTACGTCATTTGCTATCCTACTTTGTCAAATACTGAAAGGATATGGAAGGAAGTATTGTATCAGATGTTGTAGAAAAAAAATTTTCCTTATTTGGAAACTTGCATAGAAAACCTGTTCGGCTAAAGAAAAGATTTTCCAAACATGCAGGCAAATTTATATATAAGAATATGAATGGTGCATATATTAAAGGCCCTTTACTATTTATCAAGAAAGTAAGTTTATGATTAGATCCATAAGCAAAATTTGAGTCTGGTTTGTTTGTTTTTAAAAACTAAGAATGTGTTTGGCTGGGAGCTAACTCAGCATTAGAACAGAGCCCTGAATTTGATTCCTAGCACCACATAAAAATTAGCCAGATTTGATGGTGCACGCCTATAATCCCAGCACTTCAGAGGCCAAGGCAGAATGATTGCCATGGGTTTGAGGTAACCCTGGGTTACAGAATGAGATCTTGTTTTTAAAAAAATGAATCAACAACAGATAATTAAATAATGAAAATTAAGAATATATGCCTTGTATTTTGAAAAACCAGACTTAATATATTTACCTGCACATTGTATGTGTCAGCTTTGACTATAGGAAAATAATACTGTGGGTATTTTAGTGCTTCCAAAATTTGTAACAAGTTCATAGTTAATTTCTTCTGATTCAAGGTTTATGGAAACCATTAGTAGTTCCAATTTGACCCAGAAATTCTTTCCCCCAGGACAAAAGAGTTAATAAAGTTAGTGCTTCCGAAGGGCCAGAATATCACATTTATAAGAGAACAGTCCAAGAATTCAAATCAATTGCTTTACTCTGAACTTGGTCATGCATTTGTTATCTTAGGAAAATCTGTTAACCTCTCATTAGTTTCCCTTATGGTAACTATAAAAATGCTTTTGTGAATTAATAGACACTGCCCCCTTTTGCATATTTTTCTACTCTCTTCATCATTCTCTGCATTTGTTTTTCTATTTACATTGCCTTAAAGGATCCAGGAATTTTGAGTTTCAAAATCCTATAAGGAACGGTACAATTTATAATCACGTAAATTAGTCTACTAATCTGAGTCATACATGAAAGTCTGCAATATTCATAAAATGAAGAACAAATAAATAAAATATTCATTAAATGTGTAGCTAGAACCCATGACAACTATAGATTAGCTTTCTTGTTTTTTCTATGAAACGTTCCTCTGAATAACACATTGCTTGTAGAACACTGATCATCTAAAAATAAAAAGTCTCTTACATGATTTTTTTCTTTTTTTGAGACACGGTCTTGCTGTGTAGCTCAGATGGGTTCTGAATTCGTTACGAGAAACAAGCTCATCTTGTAGTAAAGGCAGTTTTTCTCAGTGTCCTGAATGCTCAGATTTCAAATGTTCATTCCACAACTATCTAGGTTTTAAAAGATTTTGGGAGAGCAAACCAGGTCCTTATACATGTTAGGAAAGTAGTTTAAGTACTGAGCTATTTTTCTAGCCCTCTCTTAAATGATTCAAAGAAAACTTTTTTTTATTAAATAAAAAATGAAAGTGTGTTTTATTCATTGGCAAGTTAGGTATGTTTTCAAATCAACTTTTCATCTTAAATTCCATGTGCATGTTTCATTACAAAATAGAATTTTTAGCCAAGCATTATGATGTATACCTATAATTCTAGCATTCTGTGAGGGTGAAAATAGGGAATTGCAAGTTGGACCATTTTATAGCTTAGAAACTGTCTTAAACAAGTCGAAGAATGCATTAATAAATGTTTTTAAAAGGGCAGAACGGTAGCTCAATGAAAGTGTCCTGGGTTCAGTCTCCAGTACTACATACAACATTCAAAATAAATAGGGTCCTAATGCTCAGGTGTTACAGAACAATGCTCATCATTTACATTTGCATTTGAACTTAGACAAACTGGATATATCATCATTGAGATCTATCCTCCACCGTGGCTCAGTGACTAACAGAAAAGCCTTCTGACCCCTTCTAATTCTCCTTTGTCTTCTTCAGTCACTTGTGCGTCCCTTCTGGTGACATTCTTAACTTTGTTAGGAAATGTCCGTTAGTTCCTGGTTCTCCTACCAGGCAGCTACCCCTCACTCTCACATGCAGCAAATTCCTGCTTTTGGTTCATTAGAATATCCACTGGATCTCAAGCTTCCTTGCAGACCTGAGTCTTAACAAAAATAACACACGTGAACACCAGTGTGCACTCACGCCTTGCCTGTGCCAAGGGTGGTCTTCCGGAAGCTCTTCTGCGCATGCCCTTTACCATGCACACGTGAAGTCTCATTTCCCGTCACTTACTCTGCATGCTCTCTTTGCACTTACTTGCCTTGAATTTGTTTATCTAGAGGAAGGGTTGGTGTGTGTTTGTGTGTGTGTGTGTGTGTGTGTGTGTGTGTGTGTGTGTGTGTGTGTGCATCTTCATTTTGTAGTTCTGCTACACTCCTAATAATCTTAGAGGGAGAAGACTCAAAAATTAAGTCTATGTCTCAAAAAATGAAAAAAAAACCTGTTCTTTGGTGTGTGTTTGTTTTGGTATGCGAACAGTTGCTATGAAAGACACAGATGAATTTCAATATTAATACCTTTCTTCCGAAAGCCTGTTGAAAACGCCCCTGGATGCTATGGTGGGTGGAGAGCTTATCATTGCATTTTGAAGTATACAGTGTCTTCGGTTAAATCCAGGGTCATGCTTCATACTTTGGTACTTAGATTTTGCAGTAATTCTGATTAAATGAATATTCCAATGATCATAAGAAAAGCAATGAAGATAAAAAATCATGATCAGCATTCTGTTAGAAGTGTATTATTAGTCAGCTTTCTTTTCACTGAGACAGTGTAACCAACACTCACAACTTCAAGATCAGGTTTATTTGGCTCATAGCCCATGGTTGACTGATGCCAAGGCAGAAGCGGCAGGTAGAGGGCGTGGTAGAGGGCAGCTGCTCATCACAGGGCAGCCAGGAAGCAGAGATTCAGTGAGGATGGGAGGTGAGGACAAGAATATACATGTCCTGATACACAGATAGCAATCTACATCCAAACAGGCCCACGTCCTAACACATGAGATTCTGGAGGATGTTTTAGATCTGAACCATCACAATTATTTAATAACATTTTAAAAGGCACTTTGCTGATTTGCACCTAAAAGTATATTGTGATCTTTATCACATTTTTTTTTTAAGTACTAGAATTTTGCTGTAGTTTTTTAAAAGCTTCTGGAAAAAGAGTTGGGTATTTTATCTCAATGTTGGCAATGATTTGTTGTGTGATCTTAGTTGAGTAGCTTAATTTTGTGAGAATCTATTCTTTGTACAATGAGAGTTTTATTTTCCATATTATAATGACTCATTTTTTTTAATGCAATGGTTACCAAGATGTAAAAGGAGCAAAATCTAATGCATAGACAAGGAAATTTTTCTGCCAATCATTTTAACATTTATAGGAAAGAGAGCAATCCCTTCCATCTTCTATTAATATAAAAATTTCAACATGTGTGTGAGAGAAAAAATTTTCCATGCTTTATAAATATATAAATGAGGCAGAAGAAATTGCTTAATACATAGTTTAGTGTGATCTTTACAAAAGTCAAAAGACTACTTAAATGCTGTCTGGAGATTTACTTGTGTGTGTTTATATAATGCCTTTGCTGATATTTAAGGTAGAAAAAATTGAAATGACTTCTGAAAGTGCTCATAGTAATTTAAAATATATGCATCTTAATCACAAATACTAGCATTCATGAGATGACATGTATTATATAGCTTTGATCATTTCTTATAGTTTACATACATTTGTAGATCTAATAAAATTCCCATTGCCATGCTGTGATTCATTTGCTATCCCAAAAGCCTTAATCAAATTTCAGCTTATCATCAATGCTCAGTTTATTTCTGAGATATAAATTGTTTTCTAAGCTACTATGAAATTGCTTATGTGTGTTGTGCAATTATTGCCAGAACCATATTCATTAATTATCCACTATTTAAAATATAACTTCGCACTGGTATGATGGTGATTTAAGTGTACTATGATTTCTAGAAGAAAATGTTTTTAATTTCTGTGAGATATTTCAGATACAGTTGCACCTAAGATAGCAATTTTGCTTTTACAGGTTGTAATCTTAGAAGCTATGTTTTTCAGTGACTTTACCAATGCGTGCCTTTCTTGTTGGTGCTTCAATCATTTGCCATTGCCATCTGATTTATTAGGGCAACAGAGTTCTGGATGCAGCTCAGGAATTGAGTGTGTGCTTGTCATGCGTACAGCCTTGGCTCCGATCCCCACACATACACAATTGGAAAAAACAAAGCAAGCATCCAATAAAAACAAATGTAAAATAATACCAAGGAGCCACTGCCACTCTGTGTATCCTATTGATTTGGGACTTCTATCATTTTGCCTGGCTATTGCGCGCATCCTAGATCATAAACTGAGCTTAGAGTATATCGTACAACTTCAGGTTTTCATATTTCCCAATAATTATTTTCTTTCTATGTTGATCTCTTTAATTAATGTGTCCAATATGAAAATTTGGCCTCGCCTTGAAGACAAACTTTAAATCTAGTTACTTAGCCAAGTACTGAAAATTACGTAAATAGATTTGACTATAACAACGTTATATTATTGTAAAGCAGTATAATGTGGTAATGCTAATGATATTCAAAGAGCTACAGATCATGCTATTAAAACACTTTGTTATCATATATATGCATATATATCGTATGTATATGTATGACATATCCACATATTTAATAGTAGACTGTTATGAAGTAGCAGGGTACATATTTCTTTTTATGCGATTTTGATAATTTGCTTATCTTATATTCATATATTGCCTCTAAGTTAATTATGGTTCGTGAAGCATATTCTAAAGATATCCTTGTCTACTGAAATTAAATTTATGACATTTTAATTTCAATTATTGTCATTTGTCTCAGTCACTTTCTCTTTACTGGAACAGAACACTCACCATCCACAATTTTAAGGCGGAATGACTTATTTTAGCTGACAGTTTCAGAAAGTCACCATCCATTCAAGGGCAGGAAATGACGGGAAGTGGTGGAACCACATTTCTCTGGCTTGGGTGGAGCCAGAGAAAGATCTCATCCTGGCATGGCAGAACATAGCCAAGTGAGGAAGGGCATAACCAGCAAATACTACTTCGGATCCATCCCCAAGCACCTGCCCATTCCAGCCAGGCCCCTCTCCCAAGAGTACATAGCTCCAGAGTTTTCCCATCACACCCAAACACATGAGGCTTTTGGGGGACACTCCAGATTCCAACCACATCATTCCTCCCCTAGCCTCAAAAAGACTCATGTTCACCTCCTTATATAAAATGCCTTTTGTCTTTCTCTAAGAGTTGCCAAAGTTTTAACAGCTTCAGCACTGTTAAAAAAAGAAAAATAAATCAAATTCAAAGTCTCCCCTGATACCGCTGTGAACTCTTATTAAAATCAAAAAGTTAAGCAGTATCACAATACAATGGCATAAGGTAAACATTTTCATTCCAAAAGGGAAGAGGATTATAGAACAAACTTGAACCAAAGCAAATTCCAAACACAACAGGGCAAACGTTAAATCCTGCAGTTTCCTGTCCAGCATCCAGGGTAACCTGTGGTGGTGTAAATCTTGGTGAGACCGACTATGGTGAGAAGCGAACTCCAAAGGGCTCAGGTGTCCCCACCCCCATGGTGTTGCCACTGGCTGCACCCTTCATCTTGTCTCCCTTGGGCTGGATATGCTCACAGCCTCTAGGTTTTCTCAGCTGATAACCTACGTTTCTGGCATCTTTAAATTTGGAGGGTTTCCACTCCAACTTAGGTGTTCCCTTTACAACCATAAGCACTGCCCTCCCAGGGGCACACTGCCTTGCCTATAAGGTCTTCTTCTGAATTCTGGATGTAAGCTTCAACGACCCCGTAACTTTTGAACTCTTTAAGATTGTTAAGTTAGGACCACAAAATTCTCACTAAGGTCTGTTATTGCTTGAGCAGTAGCCTGATTCTCTTGGACAAATGCTGTAAGAGGTCGTTGAGTTCTTAGCTCATTGAACTCCAGCAAACTTTTTTTTTCCCCTTTTTCCCTATGGAACGTGCTGGGATGCTATTCTCAGAGCAAAGTGCTTTGCACTTCCACTCTTGAGTTGACTTTTGAGTTGTCCTTAAGGCATCTTTCAGACAGTCCTGGTTGTAAGTATCTGGCTCCCTTTTGGATGTTATTCTGTTTAACTTCCCTGTGCTCTTTTGTCCCACTTTTTCAAGCCCTTTCAGTCTGGAAAACTGCGAATTTTTATCATCTTTTCTTGGCCATTTTTTTCCTGAATTTCCCCATAGTTTTGACTAAAAAGCAAAGCAATACCAAGTGAGAGTTGAACATCAGGTTGTCTTGAGATATCCTTCACTGTATTTAGTAGTCTACCACTCAGGAAAAGTCTCTGGACAAGGGAAAATGCAGATAGTCTTTCTGCCAGAGCATTGCATGCATGGATTTTGGACCTGTTGCCAATAACAATCTATTTCCCATCGGCAACTTCTTGAGCCTGGCCTTTAAAATCCACACTTCAATCAGATTTCTGTTCTTCTGTGCACTGACCAGACTCTTCCATCAAGATCAGATCAGAGGACTACAAGGATTCTCTAGCTAACATGCCCAGAACTTTCCAAACTTCTCCCACAATTCAGTTTCAAAGACTTCCAAACCACATGATGGGCTATAGTCATAGCATTGACTCCACTTTTCTGGTACCAATTTTTGTCAGTTACTGCTTCCTTGCAGAGGCACAATACGCGACATGCACAACTTTAGGGAGGTGATAATTTTTTAGTCCACAAATTAAGAATGTCTCAGCCAATTCACTGGCAGGCAGCTATAAATGTTGGAACTGAACGGCAGGGCCAAAACTGGGTAGAAAGTTCCTTTGGTATAGTAGAACAAAGTCGAGTATAGGAAGAAAGATGGAACCAGCACAAGAAGTTTGAGAGACAATGCAGCATACTATTTAAGTTACCAATAAAGTAATCATAAACATATGTGAATGCAAAATAATCTCTCTGGAATCAGGATGACCAAGATATCTCATTTCTAATGCTATTATTTTTCCACATTGAAGTTTCTTTTTCAAAGCTTTATCATGAATTTTGGTAAAAGTGTTCTCTAATTCTGTTTTGAAATTCTAATTTTTATCTCCCTTTTATTTTATGTAGTAAAAAAATCTATCTATCATCTATCTATATAAGATTAAAAGCCAAAAACACACATAGATATAGCCAAAACCATTGTAAGGTTCAGATGAGCAAAATAAACATTTACATGATAAAGAAAAACAGATGAATAGATACAAAAATTTATTTTCATTTATTACCTCAAAGTATTCAAGTTAATATTTCTCTAAATAACTTCTTGAATTTACTTTATAATTTAAAATAACTAACATGCACTAATATATTGATAAACAGAAAGACTGATAGAAGATAGATAATAGTATCCCATGACTTTGGAAACAAAGCAGGAAAATCAATCATTTCAATTTATCAAACATTGATATTAGCAATCTATGTCTATCTATGTCTATCTACATATATGTGTGTGTGTTTGTGTGAATACACACCCACGACCAAGTGTCAACTTAAATATTTAATATTTTCTTAACATTCTTTACCACTAAGTAAATGGAGAAACAGTGACATAATATTGATTCACTCTTATTTAGCCTGTAATGTACATTAACATTTTATCAATAATAGTGTCCCATTTAACTTCTTGGTTGTAATTTTTACATTAATTTGAACCACTGAGAAAAAAATAATTTCTGTATAAAGGTTATAGATGTTAGATGATGGCATTTAATTATCCTGCAGTGGAATAGAGAACTTTGTTGAGAAAGAGCATGATGTGAGACTACTGTACCAGTAAAAATGCAAAGTACCATTCAGTACTAAAGTAATTGGGCAGAACAGTGGAAGAGATCACAATAAATGATTAATTCATCAATTTCAAAATTAAAAAGCAAGATAAGGTGGCCGCTATCATAGGGTTATTAAGGTAAAACAGGCAGATCAGCAAATTTCAAATGTAAAGTTGTCAGCTAATCTAATCGTTCAATGATTACCAATTTTTGCATATTAGAAGAGAAAGCAATTTATTCCCACTTTATCAATCAAACCATGTAATCATATGTTTCAATGAATAAAAAGCCTCTTTAATCATTTTATCTTTTCTTAATATAACTTAACCATTATGCATTGGTAGTCAAAGTAGAAGAGGCTGGTTCAAACGTAGAAGCTTAAATATCACATTGTTTCTCTAATATGGAAAACCCAAAGTATAAATAACTAAAAGAGCCTAATAGAGTGATGGTAGAAAATAGGGAGACAGTTTTTGGAGAAGAGGGGACCTGAAGGAGGAGAGTGAGAGGGTGGAGAAGGGAAGGAAGAATCATAGAGATGTGTCATGTGGGTGCATCAATTCCTCCAGGTGAATGTAATTATTGTCTATTACAAAAACATACTAATAAAATGAATAATTTTGAAAAAAACATAAAAAGTTACAACAGACCAGTGGATACACAAGCTATGGTATTTATACTCAATGAAATACTATGCATCTATAAAGTCCAACAGCGTGGAGGCCTTTACAGACAAATGGAAGAAGCTTGAGAATATCGTGCTTAGTGACGTGAGTCAGAAGCAGAAGGTGAAACATGGAATGGTCTCTCTGATATGAGAGACCCAGATCACAACTCCTATGGAACTTAAAACGAAAAACAAAGTGAAACAGGGGGGTAGGGTGGGGAGGGAGGGAGGCATGGGTAGGGGGAGGGACACAAGCAGAGCGGGAAAGTCCTTGTCACCTTGACAAGATACTATGTGCAGAAATTGCTCAACTTCATTGTGAACCTTAAATTTTACACTTATACATATCAATAAAATGGGGGAAAAAGATTTTTTTAAAAAGATGGCCATTGAGTCATATTCATAACCATAGAGAAAATGATTCTCTTATCAAACTACCACTGAAGGTCAAAGTCAGTGTGGGTTGACCACAATGACAGAGGCTTAACCATGTGACATAGACATGTATAACCTTAGTTACTTCTCATGAAAAAATTAAGTGTAAATTAAAATATAATCATCTAATAAAACAATATCTTATTAGTTGATACAGAGGATGCTACATCTGGGAATGAAGAAAAATCTCCTTTTCCAACATATCAGCACCGCAGGAAAAGTTAAAGGAACCCCTTCAAGTACAGTGCCATGGTCTGGACGAATATCCTAGGCACTGAAGCAGTTAAAAAAAAAAATGTGGCAGTGCATTAAAGGAGAGATAGGTCAAAAAAAAAAATCTGCTGAATACTAAGAAGTACATATATGTGTGAAGCTCTACAATTCTGAATGGAAGTGATCAGTAAGCAGTGAGGTACATAATTCTAAGAGCAAATATAGGACTAGGAGCTGTTTGAATTTCCATCAATGAACAGTCCTCAAGGAGGAGTTGAGGTATTTAGTTAAGAGCCCAGGAAAGACATATTAATATTTTAATGTTTTGATACAACTTTTCAATTCATAAAGGCCACTCGATACTTGTTTCACTAGAGCTTAAAATACAAGCATTTAAGGATGAAGCTGAACCAAAGTAAGTTAACCGCTTGCCAAAATGAACCTCAATTTTCCTTAAAGAAAATTACCAACATTCAGATAGACAACAATGTAACATTCAAAGTAACCAAGATTCAAGGAGCAGTAAAACATAATGATAACGCAGAATAAAAATCAGCTAATGCAAAGAGATCCAGAAACTACAGCCGGTGATACTAAAACAGCTTGCATAACAAGGGGCATGCATTTAAAGAAAAGCATCACATGAAAAGAAAGGGAAATCTAGAACGGAACTTATGAGAACTTCCGGAGAAGAGAAATACCACATGGAAAAGAATAAACTGGGTCAGTGTATGAAAGTTTAACCACTGTATGCTAATAGATCAGTGAATTTAAATACATCGATAAAAACTAGCTGAAGTGACATATATTAAGAAAAGCAATGTCAATCTATCACACACACACACACACACACACACACATATATATATATATATATATGACCAGGTATAGGTTACCTGTAAACAGTTTCTGGTGCTTTTACATGCATGAATTTGGAGCCCAGAAAACACTATGAAGTGATGCTAAGAAGAACACACTCAACTTACCACCCCAACCCTCCACACTCACTTCTGAAAAAATAATAATTGAAATATTTGAAATTCAATGAATATTTTAACCTACTCATTCAATAATACAAATTTCAATAACAATAATTCCGGAGAAAAACCATAACAAAATATAATCAATATTATAGAATTCACAAACATAAAAGTATCGTTTATAGAAACAACAAAAATAAAAAAGCAGAGAATTCGCAGCATATATTTCTAAAATTACTTTGCTATATATGAAATGATATCATAATATTCACATGTTGCTACAGTTTGGATTTTGAGTGTCCACCAAAAGCCTCATGTATGTGGAGCTTTTGGGGAGCTGAGGCTTGCCTGGAAGATCTGCTTAATCTAGTGTGATTGTGTCAACTCATTGAGAATGGGGAACCCCAGAGCACAGCTTTCAGGTGTGTGGTGTTAACTGTGTATTAAAGAGTGAGGGAGGGGCACTGGCCCTGGGTGTGTGTAGCCCAGCTGGCAGCTTGATGTAATTAAAGGAAGGAAGAAGAAACCTTGTTACAGCTTCTTCCTGGGAATATTGTAGCCTTTCTTGAGTCTGCAGGTATTGACCACTTTGCTCTTCGCTCCACGTGGCTCCTGCCTCATTTGGCTTCTGACAGCAGTGCCTTGAGGAGCTCCCCACACTCCGCCATGTACGTCCAGGGTTTCTTATAATAAACTGTGTGAGACCTGCTGACTGTGACCTAAATAAATTATTCCTCCCTTGCATTGTGTATATTGGGTACTCACTCAAGCAAGGAGAAAATAAGACACATATAGACTATAAGTTAAAATGTGCTTTGTTTCATCAAACATTAAAAATAGAGACATATATAATTAATGAATAGATAAAGCAAGATATATAACAAAATGTGCAGAGACAACTTGGAATATTAAAAAAATACACAAGTAATTCAAAAGACAGAAAAGAACACTCAATAGATGAGACATATAAAAAATTTAAGTTTAAGTCCAAATCTACCAATGAAAGTATTAAATGTAATGATTTAAACACTTCAATTAAACTACACAAATATCTTATTGGATAAAGCATCAATTACCAATTACATGCTATCTATGAAAAAATAAGTCTAAGTATACATATTGGTTAAAGTCAAGTCACCAGTGACTAAGAAATATTACGCAAAAACTGATGGGAAAATTGGAGTTTCTCTGTTACTCTAGGGTGGTATAGAAACCAAACAAGAAATATAAGCAGTGATAAAATATCTTCTATAGTGATATAATTTGACAAATGAACAATTTAGTAATCTTAAATGTTAACATGCTTGGTAAAGTACATAAAAATATGGGAAAACTCAGAAAATTCTCAGGAAAAATAGACAAATTGGGGATTATTATAGAAAAATCTTAATACAGTTCACTAGGATATATTCAGGCCATGATAGATGATAAACAGATATATGGTAGACAAACAGACACATAGATTAACTGATCAAATCGAAGGTGAGCCTAAACTCCATAGTGAGTTCAGAACCAGCTTGGGCTACAAAGCAAGAAGAACCTGTCTCAAAAAAAAAAAAAAAAAAAAAAAAAAAAAAAAAAAAAAAAAAAAAAAAAAAAAAAAAAAAAAAAAAAAAAAAAAAAAAAAAAAAAAAAAAAAAAAAAGTTTGAGCTCTTCCCGTGCAATTCAATGAAACTTGGCATCAAAATAAGAATATAAAAGGACCAAGGATATAGTTAGGTGTGAGGGCCCTGGGTTCCACTCCCAGTACTGAAAATGTAAAAACAAAAATTCTAATCATTAGTATTTGTGTATACAAACCCTTCTGAGTTTACATGATAATATTACCACTTCTAATATTTGGATTATTTTTTGTATAAATTTGTAATGCTACTATAAAAATTACCACCAATATTTAAAATTTAAAATGCCACAATGCCACATTTGGTCATGATATTTTGTAATGGCATAGTTAAGCTTTCTGTTCTGGGTCCAAATAAACATTAAAATCAAGCTGCAATCAGTGCTCCTCTCTCCTCTGAGGTTTGCAGTCTTCTGTCCTGATGATTCAGGCTGTGGAGAGAATTCAGTTCTTTGACATTAAACCACGAAATCTCATTTTCTGGTCTGACTGCCAATTGCTTGCATCTTTCATTAGCTGCAGAACAGACCCTGATTTTTTTTTTTTTTCACATGGCCCCTGTCAAATATGAGTGTCTAACGTGGCAAGTCTCCTTCATGCTTTGAGTATCTGGTTTCTCTTGCTAATAGCAACATCTATCCTAATTCACCTTGGTTATGAGACTTTTTGACTTTACAAAGGCTGAGGTTTAAAGACTTCATATGAGTCCTTAGAGCCACATAGATGTCTTTTTAAGTCCATTTGATTGAGTTATCTTAATTAAATCTGTGTAAAACTTTTCAGCATACCTGGATTGGTGTTTAATTGAATACCTGAGAAAAGTTATACATACATTATGGATCACAGATCTTGGTGACTGAAGTCAACTGAATAGTGGTCCCCAAATATATGCGTACTTGGAGTCTCAAAATGTGCTCTTGTTTGGAGTAAGCATCGTTGTAGAGATAATTAAAGTAGTATAGGTCAGAAAGTTTCCATCCCAGACCTGCCTGTAACTGTTGAAGGCTCAGCTTTCTCGTAAGGACTGCATCTTTAATCCACCCATGTTGACTACCCCTGGCTTCTCTTTGCTCAGATATCCTAAGACGCCCTTTCTCCTGAGATGCTTGGCAAGATCCCTGGTCGCTTACTTTAACTTCTACACTATCAAATCATACAAACGTAGAGAAAACCAAAGTCATTGTAAAGTTGATGGTTTCATACCTAGTACATTTGCTTATAACTAACTCAAAATAACTAAAAATTATTATATACTTTAAACATTTATGATTGCATGGAGATAAACATTTTCAATATTTCAGAAATTAATTTATTAAATTTTAAAAAATTATATTTTATTATTAAGAAAGCTACAACTAGCCTGCATAGTTGGCAAAATCCTGACAAAAGCTTTTTTGCATAAATCTCTTTCACTTTCTAATATGCTATTACTGCATGGTTGCAGATATTAATTATGTAAAATGAATTTATCAAGCGACTGCTAACACTTATGATGTAAATTTTCATCTCATGAGTAACAGCTTTTATCGTAGTTCACCTTGGTTACGGGGCTGATTTTGACTTTAATGAATGGCTGAACATCCCCTTTAAATTCTTTTAGCATGCAAAAATAAATAACATAAAAATTTATTAAGGATTATTTAAAATTTGACAGTGACCCCAAGGTCCTCTAGAAATAAATTTGTATTGATTTTCATCAGTAAATATGATATTAAAAACGTGAAATGCTTTATCTTTGTAAACCAGGAGTTGTAAAGATTCGCTTACTCAAAAATTAATTGGTCTCCAGTTCAAACTAACACACTTATTCAACCAATTTTTATTTATTCGCCCCAAATATAACATTAAAAATGCCATCTCTTATCACAAGCCTTAGGACTTGTGCTTTTTATGTTTAATTTATTATTGACTTGTGCTTCTTTTCTTGTACAACTGAAAATAAACTGAAAAAAATAATTACTTGATTTTACTGCTAGAGAGAATGCTAGATGTCCTCTTGCTGAATTTACAGTTCATAAGCAGCAATGTGCCTCTAATAAAATTGTAGCAAAAGCTAACAGATGAACTCGTCCAAATCTTTTTTACCATAAAATTGTTAGTGTATACCACATTAAAAAAACTGTAAATGTATCTGTGTTTTGTAAAGGCTGCACTCAAAAATAAGCATTAAAAGAAACCATCACTTACGTTTCATACTATAAAACAAATGTTTTGTCAAGCCAGAAACCCATGTAGAAAACATGATGGATTCAGTAGATAGAGGGAAAGTTTTTTTCCAAGATATGGCTTGGCATGCATTAGTCTTGTGATGTGTATCACTCATGATCATCAGTAGAGCTCACTGCTGCAACTGCATTACATGAAATTTAAAACAAAAGAAAAAATCTTTTAATTTGATATTAATTTGTATGTATCCATCAGTGCTACAATTTTTTTTCAACTGAATGTACAATCTCTACATCTGTGTCTAGGCTAGATTCTAATGAAAAGAAATTTATCTTTTGTCATGTCTCAGTAAGTTTCACCAGAAAAAGTAACCATGAAACATTATTTTGATTTGAATAGTTATTGAAAACATTGATAAATGGAACATGGAGGCAGAATATTATTCTAAAGAGTTTAGTGATTAAATACAACATTCTTTCCTGCTTTATTCCATGAACCCAAGTTCTTATAATTTCTAAATTAATACAAAAACCACATATTTATCATTTTGCCTCCTGATATCAGCTAGTGTTACCTGAGTAGGAAATATAAAAAGTATTCTTTGGAGAGATGTGTATATTGTAAACTGAGCTTGACCGTCAAACTACCCTATAAGCTCAAGAGAGAGGCCTCCCTTAACTCCGTCCCTCAGCTGCAATGACGGAACCTCATGAAGGTTCTTCTTGGTAATCTTCCAGTTGCCTCAGAATTTTAACAAGACCCAAACGTAAAGCAGAACCATGCATATCAAACATCTTAAAGGAGGAACATAGAAAATGGGGAGAGGGTGTATCAAGTCTACTTTGAGCACAAATAATTGCTAATAAACCAATCAGACTCCATAAGGCATTAGCACAACTTTGAAAAGAAAAAGCAGAAAGTTTTAAAGTTTTAAAAGCTTTTTAAAAAAAGAATTATCTATAAGGAGAAAAAGTTTCAGAAATGAAATAGATTTCTATTTGTCACACAAGTCATATTTTTACTCTATATGCATTGATTTAATAAAAGGTTGCTATACAACATTAGACATGTTATTGATTATAGACAGCCATTGTCGAAATTTCTAAGATAAATTGATAGATGAGTTTTATTTGTCAGATTGATAAAACTAGAAAGCCCTGGAATAATCAACACTTTGGTCTGCTCAAAAAATGTAATTAATTCTGAGAAGGGGATGGTATCTGGCACAAATGGTTAGCATGGATTCTGAAATCAGAAATACCTTCTGTTATCAAGTCTCTCAAATAGCTCTCAATGGCCATCCTACATTGAGGTACATGAAATTGTGTAATACCCTCTCTGTGAGTGTGTTGAGCTAATACAATATGGCAGAAAGGATAGATCATCACTTCTAAATTAGACTATTATGACAGTGATGTTGCTGTCGGCCATTCTCTCTCTCACATCCTCTGAAATTATTCATTCCAACGGCAGCCAAATTGGAAAGAGATGACCTTGGGAACAGATCAGAAACCTGACAAAACACCGTGTTTGTTTTCTTAGAAACAGACTCTCACCCTTATGGTGAAGGCAGTGTTGCCTGTCACTTCGCTAAGCATGTGTACAACATCCGTGATGCCCGAAGGCTGAACCATTCACTAAAGCCACCATTGTGAATTCTGAGCCACAAAAACTGAGATAGGAAATATCTGAACTTCCGGGCATTGATCTTACAATGATTTGTTTTAGAGCAACAAGATGCACCAGACTTTCCATTCCAGTTGTTCCTCTTACTGCCAGAGTGTGTTTGGCCATGCTGCTTACAAGCTTGTTAGCCTTTAGTTGTTTTCACCTACAAAGTACAGAAATTGTAGCAATATGCATGCATAGATTTATGGTGGAGTTTTATGTGATTATACATTTAATGCCTATGCATCGGGAGTTTTATCATTTTGCAAAAATGCCATGAGGCAGTTTCTCTGTAAATTAAATTTTATGATAACATTTTCTGGCATTAAGCTGTTTAGGATACGTTGAAGAACAAAATCAATAGTTAAAATACTATGTACATAAAGCAAAGAACACAACGTTTTGTAATAGTTACATCTAATTTCTATTTTCATTTTTAACAATTTTGTGAAAGGTGCAAAAATCAAAGTTCCAGTTAAACTGTTTTGAATATATGCATTAAAAGAACTCCTTAAAGCAACACATTTTATAAGAAAAAACTTTAAAAGTTGTACACTAAAATATTAGTAGTGCTTATTTCTGAGTGAAGCCTCTATGAAATGTAGATACATTTGTTTTCTTATATGTTAAAAATTTTATGGAAGAGATGCAGTCATAACCACTTACATAGCAAACATAAGGCCCTGAGTTTGATTTTTCAATACCACATAACGCAGGTGTGGTGGCACCTACCTGTAATTTCAGTACCTGGGAGGCTGAGACAGGAGGATTATGATGTGCTTGATGCCAATGTTACTTCATAGTGAGTTAGAACCATCTTGGACTAAAGAGTAAGACACTATTTCAAAAATAGATATAGATAGATAGAGAGATAGATAGAGAGATAGATAGATAGATAGAAAAGTTATGCTAATCATATAACAATAATATTAAAATATTATCTTAAATATATTTGAAGGAACTTGCAAGTTATGTTTTCTCGTAGAAATTAAAAATGTCTCAAAACAAAAAATAAATTCTGTACATACTTAGTAGTTGAGTAAGAAGTAACCTGTGAGATTTCAACTAGGGTGAAGAATTTAGAAGGATAACTCATCTAAAATGGGAGCTCAAATTCAAGCACAGTTTTTAATTTTGTTTTGTAATTTTAGTTGCATAGCTTTGGGAAATAAATTGTACTGAAATGCTCTTATTGGTTGGGAAAAAAACATTCTATTTGAAAAGAAAGATGAAGTAGAAAACTACCTTAATGTCAAGACTCTTCCTTATGCAGACAACACCCACAGAAAGCCACAGAGTACCCTTGCTTTTGCTGTGAGTTGGAGAAGCTTTTATCTTTTCAAACACAGATAAACCATTTTTGTTTGTGAAATCCAAAGATCAATTTGGTTCCAACATTTCTGTTTGAACTGCAGATTTCTGTCCCAGCCACCTGTTTACTTGTCCATTGCTTCCACCAGGCCATTTATCACTCTCAGTTGGTACCTACACCTCTCGTTTGTTCTCTATATTCAGGCCAGGAGAGACAGTTAATATCATTATGGATAAAAACGACCTATTTTCCTCTTTACTTTTATTCTAATTAAATGTCCTTGTCTGTAAACACATGTGTCCTCTAAAATTCAAAAGTGATTTTTTTTACAGCTCTGATGTAACATTGTGAACCTTGCAAATATTGCCTAATTTAGGACATCATTTATGAAAATCACTTGAACATGGCACATTCCAGAAGCGTGTTAGGAAGTACTGTTAATAGAAAAATGTAGATGTTTGCACTGTTAGACTGTGAGGTTTTTGTTTTTATTTTTGTTCATTGCAGATCTAGGGACTGAATCCTGGACCTTTGCAATATGCTAAATTTGTAGGCTGAGAGTGTGAATGTGTGTGTGCATGTGTGTGTGTGTGTGCGTGTGTGTGTGTGTGTGTGTGTGTGTGTTTGAGACACATTTTAATTAAGTTGCTCAATTGTCCAAGCTGCAACTAATGTGAAGAGTAATGTTTTTGCTTGAACCTCCTATAGTACTGGATTTAATGTGTGAGCCAATATACCTAGCTAAAATTCCTGTTGAGTCTCTCTACCAAAATGAAGCAACTTTTTTTTAATTTACTGGAAAAATATGTTACACTATATTTCATTAATTTGATTAATATTTCCAAAAAGAGGAACTCAAAAAGTTATCTTTGGTATAATTAGATCAGTAAATGTATTTCCCCTCTTCATTTTCTTCACCATTTGTCAAGAAACTTAAGTTTTCTGTTATAAAAACACCAACTCATATACAAGGGTGATACATATGAGCTAGCATATGTATTGTGGCTACAACAGTGCCTAGCATATATCAGGCATGAAAATATTCGCTATAACTACTCTAATATTCTTAATTAAGGAACATGGTCCCAGTATATAAATTTGCCCTTTCATTATTGAGGTATTTCTATTTGATTTTATTATCTGTTGTTTGATCACAAAGTAACATGCTAAGTGTTGTGTCATCAAAGTGTCATCAAAATATTACTTATTTTTCTTGATAAGCTATTTCTACATACTCATTTTTTTCTATTTCACAAAAGAAATAGATCTATACATTCTCTGGCCTGTTTTTCCTATTTTTCTCTTTTGCTTGCAACCAAACTTCTTTAAAGATTATCTGAAGGACAGCAACTGTCGGAGACCTTGGACCTTAAAATTCCTGACCGCCTGGGGCCAAGTTCTTTCTTCAAAAAGATCTTAAGTGTTAAGTGCCTGAGTTCCATTCCCCAGCACCACATAAGCTGGGTGTAGTAATACACGCCTATAATCCCAACACTTGGGAGGCTGGGTATGGTGGCACACACGTGTAATCCCAGCACTCACTCGGAGGGGTTAAGGCCGGAGGATTATCATGAGTCCAAGGCCAGCCTGGGCTATAGAGCAAGACCCTGACTTAAAAGCTGTTTTAAGTATGTTAAGCCTTGTTATGTAAAACATTGTTAAGCCTTCATAAATATGTAAATATTGTTAAGCCTGAATGTTTTCTGCTAAACAGCTGGACTATAAAAGGAAGCTCATACTGAATAAATTGTCTTTTGCCCCTGCAAGAGTCCATCTTCCTTCCTTTCTTTCTATCTCTCTTTCTTCTCTTTTCATCCGCATTGCCCCACTCCTATACCCAGTTGACTGACTCAGTGGGCTGGGTCAAGCAACCAGTAATATCCATAAAACATCAACGAGAGAGAGCCCTTACAGGCTACCAGAAGGGTGTGGCAGAACGTGTGGACTTCTGACCTGAAATCGTCTTACATCATTTCCTTCCCTTGGCTCCTTTTGCTCCTTAGCTTTATTGAAGTTACTACTTTATTTCACTTTAAAATTGTAGGTACTTTCTGCTCATTGAGTCTATAAGATCTCTCCTTAGAATCTCAGCCATTACTGTAGCATCTTTGACTTCATACGTTAAAGATTTCCAAATCAAGTCTTCTCTCTCAGTTGCCTTTTTTGGTCTTGGGATCTCCATATACTCTCCGATACCTCCTCGGCACAATAGGTGCTTCAACATAATACACCTAAAAATTATTTCAACTGTCCATGCACCAGATTGCAGATCAGATTACTCACCAATATACACAATATACCTCAACACTTGGTTACATGTTCAATATATTGTTTCTTTCTCTTTATGACAAAACATTGAACAAAACAGAGACAAAAGGGCTACAATTAATAAAAAAATACATTTTTATACATAGGCTCAGATTAAAAATTAATATCATGAGCACATTGACACATTCTATGTACTCTTCCCTGTATTGATTAACCTATTGAAAGCCAAAAATGATCATTCTCTCAAAAGCATTCTTTGTGCCTTTCTTAAATGTCATGGTATTTTACTAAATAACATATATTCTGAAATTGTATAAACATTCCTTGTGAATGAAAAAATTACATAAAGGTTTGACATCCTATGAGTCTCTTTTATAAATTTCTACTGCCACACAATATTAAAGTTTTAAAGTTCATACATCATACCTAGCTGTAGTTTATGTTCATTGAAATCTATATATAGCTCCTGAATTAAAAAAAAAAAAAAAAAACACTCATTCAGGGCTGGAGAAATGGCTCAGCAGTTAAACTGCTTGTCTAGCAATGCTAAGTACCTGAGTTTGACTCCCCAGCACCCCATAATCTGGACCTGGTGGCACACACCTATAATCCCAGCACTTGGGAGTTTGAGCTAGGAGGATTATGGTGAGTCCAAGGCCAGCCTGGGCTCCATACTGAGTTCAAGATCAGCCTGAGCCACAGAGAGAGACCCTCTCTATCTCAAAAAACAAAAATCCCTCATTCCATCTTCTGCTGTTGATATTTGAGTCTGAACTTATATTCCTATTATAATCACAACTGTTATAAACTAAACCTTGGGCATAATTTTATGTCAATGCATTGTAGAGATATAATTGGAGAATTCATCATGGAGGGAAAAGTGACGCCACAGAATTTCTCATTATTAATCATGTTAGGTTTTACCTAATATTTTCATCAACAGCTACTTAATCAAAATGTGGAAATTATTTTTCAAAATAGTCTCATCTTTATAATCATCTGCTATTATGTGCTATTTACCTTATTACTATAGATAATGAAATACCTATTATGTTTTCATTTTACTCATCTCTTATTGAAAGTAATCTTGATCTACTTTCAAACAACTAATGTTCCTTTAGCGTGCCTCTTTTGTTAATTCCCTATTTATTCTTTACCTGTTTTCTAGCATATTTTTTCTTTTCTTGTTCAAAAAAGTCCTTGTTATATTTTATTGACAATTTATGACTGTGATTTTCCAAATACTTTTGGAAATCTCTGTTTTAATATTCTGTGCCTCAATATTTTTACAATATACAAAATATTTTCTTAAGTTATATTAAATGTACCTGGTATATGATATACAGCGCGTGTTGGAAAAGATGGTCTATAAACCAAATTTGTCCTGGCTCCCATTTTGTAGGTAAGTTTTTTTGAACCCCTCTACTGTCTTCCTTGTGGAATTTTAAGTGTAGTTTTGCAGTATAATAATAGACAAGAGCCACCATGAGAGAGATCCTGTAGATTAAAAGGTCAAAATATTTACTGTCTTTTATCAAAAGTTTTCTGTCCTATGGCCTGTATAATAATACATTTTAACCTAGCTTTCTTCAGGACTTAATTTTGTATTCATTTTGCTAGTTCTTATTTGTTATCTTTTGCTTTTTTACAGACTTAGTGAGTAGTTTGTAAGTAGTTTTAACTGCTCTTAGTTGTTGAATTACTTTGGGAGAAAATCAGAAAGTGTTTCCTTTTCCAAGTCACTTGCTTTTGTTTGTCTTGTAAATATCCTGCAGAATGTTCAAAAAGTAAGTGTTGTTCTGCCAATTCATTGATGTAAGAAGGCAAAGTCTTGCATCCTATCATTCTGCAGGCATGCTCCTCTGTACAAGATTTACAAGCTCTTTTCCATCCCTTGCTTAGTGGTCAAATATCCACATTATTTGTTCGCATGTAGATTTGTAAACAGTCCCAGGCTACTGTAAAGCTCCTGCCCCTGCTAACACTCAAAACCCATTTTTTCCTCGTTTCTTTCTCCTCCCCCAGAGATTTTATCTAATTTACTTCACATTCAATAGTTCACATAAAATGATTCTTAACCTATTTCAATCTGAATGCATGAGTTTGTATCAGAAGACTTTTCATCCTCTATCGCATCCTCCCTTACCAAAAATTAAAATCCTGGCCCAGTATTTAAAGCCAGCTATCCAGGAATCATACCAGATTTCCTCTGTGTAATCCATACATAAGTAGGGATTATGGAATAATTGCTATAATTCCCTGCCAAAAATTTCATCCAAATATTTTTGTCTTGTTCCACCTCCACTATCAGACAGTGGTTTTATTTAGATTATCACTAGTCCTGATCTGAAATACTACAGTAGCCTCTCAAGTGATCTCCTTTTTCTATCAGTAGTAGTATCTTTCTCTGGCATGTTCTCTCTCATTGCAGGGAGAGTGAACCTTAAAAACAGCAACCCTCTCAGTGTTTGTAAGTGTTCTCACAGTTTGCTGAACTCTTTTACCTCCGTGCACACTTCATTTCAGTTTCTCAACCTCGTGTTCTTTGGTTTAGATCTGGCCCCTTTCTAACTCGGTGGTGCAGCTTGTACCTCACGCTCTTACAGGATTCTGTTTCTCTGCCTAGAGAGAAATTTCATCAGCAACCTGTATTTACTGATGACAGTGGCATGCATGTGTTCGTTTCTACTGGATGTTGACCCTCATATAAGACTGTTATTCCCACAGATGTCTATTGGTCTTTCCTATGTGCTAGGTCCTCTATGTGCCACCAAGGTGAAAACCCACAAGGTAAGTTAGTGTGAAAAGCTTATTTTCAGATTACAATTTGCACTCACAAATTTAGATGCAAGAAGGACTGCAAACAGACTACTGCATGAGAAATTTGCTTGATAGGATGTCAAATTCCCAAGTATATTGTTTTACCTTATTTCTACCACCATATTGCCATAAACAATACTGTGATTGTATACACAACTGTACTGTAGAATCCGTGGGAGCTCAGAGATTGCTTTCCTGCAACTAAACTTGCCACTCTTGAGTCCCCTACCAGATACAGCTTGTCACTTGTCCTTCACGGACAAATATTTGACATAGGATCTATTGTGGCTTGGACCTGGGATGTCCCCTAAAGTCTCAGGTATTTGGATGTCAGGCATTATCCATGGACCCAAGTACTGTTAGAAGACTGGTATACAGTCTGCAGGGGTGAACTACGAGCATGTGGTGGAAGAAGGACCTGTGAACTGGATTACAAGTGTGTAGGTTGGATTATAGGTGTTTGGTAGAGGCTTAAACCTGCAAGGGAGGAACACTGCGTCTGGACCCAGAACTGAGAGATCATTGAGATGGAACTTGAAGGATAAGTGCAAATTTTTTTTCTTTCTTCTTCGACTGTGACTCGACTTGATTTCATTTGGCTTCCTGTTTGCTGGAAAGGGCTGCCTCCACCTAAGACTCTGCCGTGAACTTCCACTGTTGCCAACCATCACTGAGTGAACTGTGACCTTCTGAAACTGTGAGCCAAAATAAACGTTTCCTCCCATTAACTTGTGGGTGTCAGTATTAAGTCACAGACACAAAAAGTAAAGCAACTGAAACAGGCTATAAGCAATTGTTTCATTAAGATCTCTGTGCTGTCAAAGGTTTCTGCTAATGCTATTCTGTATTTTCAACTACTCCTCCTAGTCAGTGTCACAGTTTTAGCTCCATATTATGTGATTAGGCATTGGATTTTCCTAAGGAGTTTGCAACTCCGATTCCTCCCATGCTAAGTTCACAGTGGGATTTATGATCCTGGGAGAATCTCATACCATCACTCATCTGATGGAAGGTTGTTATGGGCCAATGCAAACAGGGCACAGGCTAGCACTGATTCATTACCTGGAAATTAACACATCTATCATGGGAATATAGGATCACACTGAGTCTTAGGCTTAAGTAGTCTCTGTCTCTCTCCCTCTCCTTCTCTGCCTACCTTTTCATTATTGGTGAATTTAAGAGGATGAAAATTGAATTGCATCGAGGAGATCACACAGGGAAGTTGCCTTCGACACTAAGCACATACCTGCTTTGTCAGAGAGATACAGCGACACACACACATGGCCATAGCAATAGTACGCCAAATGTCCTGATGAAGAGCTATGGGCTTTCTTTGTGTTTTATGGGTAGACAGCCCATCGCATTAGTGAAACAAACAAACAAAAATGTATGTGAGAAATTAGATGTTTAGATGAAAACAATTGTCAATGGAAAGCAGGATCTACACAGAATGTTACTTAGATATTTCTTATTTTGTTGCTTTAAATCAGATGTTTTCTTAAGACATGAGATGCATAGTATTTGTGTTGGTTATGTCTGTATTAATGAGAAAGGACACTTTCCTGTTTCTCTTAACTGTTCTTTGTAAGTCCTGGCCAAACAACTCTTTATTTTGAAGAACAGGTCCTTTTTTCACATGGAATAGAGGGCCAAAAATGAAACTTGACACTGTATTCTTTATCACACATTCTTCATTCAACATACATATCCCTTCTGAGATTTGTAACAGGGGAAATAAAGCATCAAAAAACAATTCCTAGTTGTTCCCTGAAATAGTGTTAGTTCAAAACATCTTATAAAAAAGGGATGACTCCGACCTAAAAATAATAATGAAATTATGCCTATTCCCAAAACATTTTGTGCTTACAGAATACTTAATTCTTCACTGAGATGCTAACTTCAATACCTGGTTCTTCTGTAACATGTACTTGTACATGGTAAGAGTTTATTATAGTTGTAAATGATAATTCCAGGCACTCAATACCATAAAGTCTTACAGTACTATAAATTTAAGAATTTCCTAAATATTGGAAAATTAAAAACTATACACTGGCTATCAAAAAAATAAACATCTCAAGTGGTAAAATTAGATAAATAATAAAGTTATATGTAAAAATATTACAAATGTTTATATTCTGTATATTGGGGAAAGGTGTCATGTACACTATTTTCTCACCAGTGAAGTTCGTACTGTAGTTATTGGGAAAGGTCTTTAGTGCTCATATTCATATTCTTGGCTTTTTCATTTGAAAATCAGAAGATTGACTTACAGTTGGCAGTGTAGCTCAAAGATAGAAAAATAATTTCACTTTGATATGTTACTTCAAAACTTAGTCTAAATAAAATATCTTATTCTATGTGTGCACCTTTACAAATTCACATATAGTTTCAATGATACATTACCTACACATTTAAGATAGCATAGACACAGACGTGGTATGTATATATTGAAGCCAAATATCCAATTTTATGAATTGTTTTTATTTTGCATTCGAGTCAACTAATCAATCAATAAGAATTTAAGAGTAAAATTATAATAGAATGTTTTGACTACTATGAAGGCTTTTTTTTCTGTCAAACATATGGCTAAGTGAAAGATTACCATCCCTAATGCTCAAAAGGAAAAAATATAGAAAATATTTTCTAAACCACTTCTCATTTGAGGAATGAGTACTATATTTATTTTCAGTCAGAAACAGAAGGACACTCAGTTATCACTCAAAATGTCAATGTTCACATAATATTTATAGCAAATTATCTGGGATAGAAATTAGTGAAAATCCTAACCAAGTATAGTATTATGCAATATGGTATAAATTAATTTGGCTTCTCAGATACTGTGAAGGGATTTTTACAATCTTGATTTATAACTGAAAAGTTCAAGCTTTCGATGTAACTTTTAAATTTTAAATATTTATTTTTTTCTGTAATGTAGAGATAAAAATTTATCTATCAAGTAATTATGAGAACAGCAATGAAAACTGGAGATTGAGTGTTCTTAAATACAAAGATCGTATAAAATAAGTATCACTATTCTGTGACTAATCATTTTTGAGCAAAATTTTTTATGAATCTTCAAGATTAAAAACAAACTAAATCAGAACTGGCTTTAGCAGAACTGTGGCCTTAAGCCTCACTGTTGTTTCCCAGGTCTCTTCACCAGGAGTTTTCATAAATCCCCAAGATACTCTGAAACAAGTATAGAAGCAAACTTCCTCTAATGAATTTTCAACAATCTGTCCTTCACCATGCATCCGTTTATAATGTCCTTACAAAAATTTGCTAATATGTACTGTTTAACTGCTTTATACGAAACTGAGACTTGCAAAGACTCAGAGCATTTTAATGGTTATATGTATTTACTTTTATCATATAGTAATTTGATCAGAAAAGATTAAATTATTAAAAGTTTGGTAGAAAAACTATTTATTTTATAAATTATTTTATAGAAATTTACTTAAGTATATATAAATTGAATGTATATTTACTTACACGCTATTCTTTAAGATATAGCTTTTTCTTTTTCAAACTTAAAAGTTACAAAATATGAATTATTTGTATAGATCAATATTACCCTTTGTTTCTTTTAATCAGCATTCTCATTCTGATCATAGAGAAGCAATATGACTTCTTAGGTTGGCAGCAATTCTTTAACTCACACTTATTATTTTACACTTAAACAATGGAGCTATAGTTGAGCTAGCCTCACTATTTCAAGTCCTCATTTTAGGAATGGAACCCAATGATTCCCATTTTTGATTGTAAAGTCCAGTACACCAGTCACTTTGACTGTGACAGGTTCTGAAATCAACACTCCAACATACAAATTCCACATTGAAATTTAGGGGTATCCTTCATTGAATACACTGACACTCTTTACTTGTCTACTTTTCTTTTGATATCATATTTGCCAGTGCTTACATAATATATTCGTATGTTATCAGATAAAATCCTTAGCATTAGCCCTTTGGAACACAGAGTTTACCAATAGGTATCTGAATTGACTCATTTCTTATTTACATAATGATGTCTTCTTTTAATTAGATATTTTTCCAGAAGCTATTATTCTGCTATTCATACGATTTGAAAGAGACTCTCTTCTCTAGTGTGGTTTGCTTCTTTACTAGGACACCACGATCTTAGAACTAGGATCTAAACCACTGGTGAAATTTCCACCACTGTTGGCACTCTTTTGTTACTTTCAAGTTTGTACTCATTAGTCTTAGGTTGGTGGCATACAATAGACAAACATTGCCTTGACCATTTATGGAGTTACTTTTCGAAGCCAAAGTTCAAATACATGTAATCAAAAATCCCTATGCAGTTACAAAAACTTAAGTTCAAAAAATCCCTCTTGCAGTCTCATTTCATTAATTGTTATTCTCAACTTCTTGCAAGAATTTTGTTTTGTTCCAATGATCTATATGGAGGGGAAAAACCCACAATCTTATCCTCTGTTAAAGTTTTGGTTTGATATCAGCAAATCGAGCTGGATTGTTGTATCATCAGGTTGGTTTTTCAGAATTGTGTTCTTTAGAAAATTCCAAGTGAGAGTGTCTCAGGTGTAATTGATGGTTATTTGAAAAGCAAAGGCAAAAGAGTCCAACTTTGCCATGGTTCAAAAATGTGAGTTGCAGACTAAATGGTATACTTTTACTGCTTTTTTTTTCTTTCCCTATTCCAATATTTTAATTTCCTTCCCAGCTGCCAGCCAGGTAAAGAAACAGCAAGCCCAGCATTATGACTGCATATCTCACTGAAAATTTATGAAGGTAAACCCAACAAGGCCAATACATTTTTGCAAACTTTGCATGAGCTCTATACCTCCTGGCCCAGAAGCTTTACAGATTTCTATATAAGTTCAGACTAATTAATTCATACTAAAGTGATGAATGGACTGTCTTAGATTCTTTAATTCTTATTCTCAAATATCGACTCCCCTAGTTTCTCACATAACAGTGCAAGGTATCTATATCTATATAGATATCTATAACACAATTTTTGCAGTACTCACAGGGATTCACCTTATATGTGTTAAAATGGTATTTACGTAATAGTTTATAAAGACTCATATTCCTATACACAAAAAATTAAGTTCGTGTTTGGTCATTGATACTGAAAGTAACCACGAGGATATGTGTGAGAATAGAATTTATGGAAGATGAGGAAATAGACGGGATAATACCTTATTTGGTCTCAGATGTTTATATGATTCAGTTAGGTGGACATGCTAGAATCTATAGACGAGTTCAAACTGTTATAATTGGCTCTATAGCACTATTTGGTTGACTGAAAACTGGACTCCAGTGGACCATGTAGTGTATTAAATAGATAATTTCTGTGATATTATTGGGGAATACATTTAAAGGCTTAAAGAATGTGATTCATAGAAAGCAGAGAAAATAGCTATCTTTTAATATGTTTCTCAAGTTTGTCCTAAAGCCTAAAGGAAATACTACTGTATTACCTATGTTAAAAAAATAACAAATTTGGCACTGGAGATTTTAAAAATTTACCTCTTTATATTGTGAATCATTAAATCAGATGTGGAATATTCATTAAATGCAAATTGAAAGTTAACTATATATTCTTAATTTGCTTGTAGAAATTACCTTCTGAAGTGAGATAAATATTAAACATTTTAATTTCTTTAAAAATGAGAAAGTGCTTTAAATTACAATTATTCCTTCAAGTACAAAAATCATTTCATGACTTTACATATTATAGTCATTTACCTGATATTTATATTTATTTTATTTTTATTATATTGGCTTAAATCTTTTAAAAATACATTGCACAGTTTTGCACATCAGAGAATGAATGAAAACTACGTAGCATCGATCATTCAATTGATGATTAAAGTATGAATAAAACTTATGTTTAGAAACCTGTTAATGGACAATATGCATATAAATACACTACATTAATTTTCATCAGTTTCCAAATCTCTTTAGTGTCATGTGGTCTGTTTAGGACCTATAATCAATCAGGGAAAGTCAAGCTGAAATTGTTTTCAAAATTGTAAGGAATTTTATGCACATTGTGTCGTCATGTAGAACAATGAAGTAATTAATGTGTGCCTTCCATAAAAAATAGGATTGTTAACTGTCTAATTGTTAAGTTTTGATTAAAATAGTGAATATTTAAATTAAAAATTAGTAGAGTATTGGACATTGTTATTAACCTCCCTTGCACCCTTCTCCCATTATTCTTGCCAAGTTCTGAAGAAGTTCCAAGGGTCCTTTTTCATAGGTATCTGGAGAAAGTGTGATTTTTAAAAATACTATGAACACTGCTACTCGATCTCCAATGGAAAGATGGGCTTGTAAAATCATTACAGTGCATTCTCATACTCTGTGCTCCCCTGTATCTGGCAGCTTGTGACTTCTGGCTCTTCAAACCAAATGGCTTTGAAAGGTAAAGGCTTTTAATCAATTTATACATCTAGGCAGCCGTAATAGTTCACTAAAGACACTTATGAGTAAAGACTACCAGATTCTGCAGAAAGTTGCAAGAACTGTTAAATAGACGGTTTAAAGTGTGAGTAAATAAAGGGAATTGATAGCATTGTGTCTTTAACTGCAGTACGACAAAAACAGGCCTATGAGGCCACACAAGAAATCCCTCAGAAGACAATGGGTGGAACTCTTGGCATGAAGAACAATAGGTTGGAGATTGTGTTAGAGAGCTACAAAGTCCTAGATGTCAAGAACACACAGTACCTGCTGAGGAAAGATACAGACGCTGAGCAGAGCCAGCCCAAGAGAGAAACAGTGTGCAATGCAATTATCAAGATCCTAAGACTGAGACCACTCAACCCAAACCCGCTGGAATTCCCATCTGATATTCAAGTTCTGGGTGGCAGACACGGAGCTGTAAGACTTAATGCTTCCCTGCTGGGTTTTAGGGTTGGTTTGGTTGATTCTTTCTTTCCTTCTATTTTTCCATTTTGAAATGGGAATGGTTACACCTTCTTCCATTGTAACTTGAGTTTCCTAACTTTTTAGATATTTAAGTTGGCCAAGAGTTTTCATTGAGTCTCAGAAGAGGCATGGACTGGGCTTTTCAAAAATACTGCAACTATTGAGCCCTTCGGGAATGAGATTATTGTCATTTCCAGTTGGATGCAAGGTAGCTGGATTATGTTAGATGGAATTGTGAACTCACTGTTGCCTTTATTTTGAGAGAAGATGTGGTTTAGGGAGATGTGTCTGGATATGAAGTACAAAAGATTTAGAAAGTGATGGCTAGAGGAGTGTAATAACTGGGCTGGCTTTGGAATTCATCTGAGAGATTGATGGAGCGCACCTATGGCACGTCTCAGTGGGTCTTGCAGATGTCTGGCCCCTTGCCACTTCCTCTCCCGCGTTGTTCCCCTTGTTTTCTTCCCACCTGCCATGAAATAAGCAGCTTTGCTTCCCAGGATCCCTGCACCACGATGTGCCCACCTTGGAGCCAGCTGAGCATGGGTTGAGTAGCCTTAAAACACGAATTAAGTTACACTCTCCTCCTTCAGGTTGTAAGTGCTCATCAGCAGGAGAGCAGACTAACATCATAAATTAAGCTGTTTGAGTAGTTATTATAAAATATAGTTTTCTTTGAATACAAGGGCTTGAAATCAGGGTGTTTGCACTGAGCCACATTCCAACCCTTCTCCTTTATTATTTTTTTTTCTTTCAAGCCAGGGTCTTATTAAATTGCCTACACATGATATAAATGAGTGATTCTCCTGGACTAGCCTCCCAAGTGCTGAGATCACAACACTTTGTCTAAAGCAGGTTCCTCTAGTTCTCAGCTTGCCATGAGAAATATGGAATGGTTCGTTTATGTTTTGAAACCAAATATGTTAATATTTATAGCATACCATCTAGACTGACAATAAATGGGCATATTCCAGATAATTCAGATGGCTGAAGTAAGTTTTGCTATGGGTTTTCTTCTTAGCCAAATGTTGCCAATATATTTTTCATGTAAATTGATAAAAGAAGAAGTAATGATTCGTATCATTGAGGCAGGACAATGTCACATCTCTCATACTTCCGCAAATTTTGTTTAGGCCATTTGCTATAGTTTATCACTCACAGATTCATGTGTTTAATTGAACAAGTTAGGAATGTACAAAGTGTCACATAACTAATATTTAAGAATTAATACAATTTAAACAGTGGTTATTAATGATATAATTTTGTGAAAATTATGTGAAACACAGCGATAAATGAAAAAAATCCTGGATTTTTAGGAGTTAACCTTTTGAAGTAACTATGGAACAAGGTATCATTAGTAGGGTCTTGGCCAGATGGCTATCCCCATCGCTTTGAACAAGGACAAACTGTATGATACAATTTATGCTCTTTGCTTCTCCTGGGATCAGAATGACTTTAGATGTGGTTTGAGAATAAATTGTTTCTTATACATCCCACAATCCTGCTTTCTTTATTTGTTTACAAGTTTATATGTAAAGCATTATCTCATTAATTTAATAACTCATTTTAATAGGTTTTACATAGTCTAACCCAAGATGCCTAGAAAACATGTTAGATATTCATGTATTAAATCATTTAATCCTGACAAAATACTGAGATATAGATAATATAGATTTTCATATTTTATAAATGAGGAAACAAAGAAAAATAGTAGCTGAATAATTTTCTCAATAGTTGTATAAGTTTTTCAAAATAATTGAAGATGCTTACGATCATCCAGCATGGGGTACATGCCGTGATTTTTACTGGATATGCTCATACAATGTTCATATAAGGTCAATGATGTTATTAATACCGTTTACACCAAGCCTAATGAGATATATATTATTGGCCAAGGTCTCAGCTTATTCTGAATGAGTTTCACTCTTCTCTTCTGTTTCATAGCTGTGAAATTTGGGGCATATTCTTTCAATATCCTTTTTTTCTTATCTTTACATGGGAAAACAATGATCCATAGCATGTATAATATGCTCAAAAACTCAAGAAGTGATTGGAACGATTCTTACTCTTATTTTTTCTTGTGTTTTGTTCTTTGAAACATTCCCAATAATCAATAGCATTGATCCCTTCTGCAATATACTGAAATTCATAAGTCATTTCTTCTTTAAAAATGCCCTCAGCGATTCTTCTGTTCAAAGGAAATACATTTCCTAATGGACTTTGGTTGATGTCCAGCATTCTTCATTAATATATATATATATATACATTTTTCAGTGTAGTTTCTCACTGTTTACATACAATATTAGAGAATATTTTTACAAAAATTTATAATTTTAGAATGTGTACTATTGTCTCAACTGAGATATTGCTTATAGATTAGATCTTTAAGTTTAGTCTCCTAAGTTATTTGTATTCCAATCACAGTACTTTAGTTACATGCTCTGTGGAAGTATATATTTTAATCACAGTAATGATCTTAATATTAATAATAACAGCAGTTAAAATTTTCTTAATAATCACTGCTTCATCAGGAATCACCCTTTCAAAGAATTTCCTACATGTAAGTCACAAATACAGAAATCTATTAGACACTGGACTGTTAGACTCTTAAACTAAGGTTATAAACAGTGCAATTTAATTGCAAAGCCTATGCTTTGGTTGGAACTCCCCTCTCCAAGAAATATTAACAATCCATCTAGGGTAAATTTATATACTTGTATATTCAGTGAGGGAAAAAGAATATGAAATTAACCATGAATAGTATTTTGGGTCAGTACCTAGAGAGCTATGAATGTTTGTAAGCACATTTCCTTTTAAAGAGCCAAAAACATTCTCTACTCTGCGAACCCTAGCAGAGACTGTTGAGTATAATTGGGCTAGTGTGTTTTACAGTGTAGTAAATCAATGAAATAATTTTGGGATTAAAAATCACGGTATGCATGTCTGTGCCTGAGCTACAAAAAAGAAGATACGATTCGTGCTAATGCCATTTAACTCATTCTGAAATATGAGACGTCATTATTGACACAGCATCTACAACATGATCATAACATAGTGGATGTCTTTTCCTTTCCTGCTCTCTGTATACCTCTTGGCAGTATGCAGTCCTGTAAGGAGTTTACTATAGCCACTATCAAGGCAATTTTATATTACCAACCACAACAACAACCAGAAATTGAGTCTCAACACAGAGCTTTGTATTGTGCGGCCCAACAAATGACCTCAATTTTCTTCAAGTTTATCGCCAGCTTGTAACCACTGACTCAGCATAACTATTCATCATCATTTCTCATGATGAGTGAGCTTTCTGAATGCATTTATTAGGATATGGCAGATTCCATGTGACTGCTTTAAGGACTTTTATAGAGGCTCGCCTATGATTGAGGGTTCATGAGCTGCTCCACGTGTGTCTCTTCCACGATGCATACATTTAGCAAATGGTGCAGTAAGCACTCCAGCCATAGGTAGAACCCGCTGCTTTGCGGTTTTCATTTTGCCAGAAGCATAAATGTCAAAAGAAATATTCTGCACCATATAAAAAAATTCCCTTATGATGAAATACTTGTCTGAAAGTGAGTATACTTAATTTTCCGAGGCAAAGTTTGATTCTTCCTTATTAAAACTAATTGAAAAATATACTGCTACTTCTGTAACTTTGCCACAGCTTATGTCCTTTAAGAGACTTTGCTCACTTTGGTTATAATCTTATGATCAATTTTCCAGAGTTCTTTCTTTTTTCTTTTCTTATTTTTTGGAATTTTTTTTTTTGTTTTCCCCCATTTTATTGATATGTATAAGCCCAAAATTTAAGATTTACAATGGAGTTGAGTATTTTGTGCACATATGTATCTTGTCAAGGAGGCAAGGACTTTCCCACTCTCCTTTTGTCCCTCCCGCCGCCCACCCCGCCCTCCCTCCCAACCCTACTCCCCTGTTTCACTTTGTTTTTGCTTTTAAGTTCCATGAGATAGTTGTGATCTTTAAGGCCTCTAAGAGTATTTCTGATAATTTAAAAGTTTTGATGTTGCTAAAATCAACTAGGAAGTAGTTCCTTTTTTTAAACAGAGTCTTAGTACACTAAAGTTAAATACCATAGATTTTTTTAAAAATTTAAGAGTTTTTAAATAAACAGGTGCTATAATAATACCAGAATAATGGCTATTTTCTTATGCAATATTTCATCATTTCTTCTGTATGACCTAATCCTATCATTACACTAAAAGTCAGTTTTTATTGCATATTCAACGATTATAAATCATATATAAATACATGCAAATATCAAACATAAATTTCAGATATCTGTGTTTCATGAGCAAATTTTATTACAAGGAAAGCATTTGTTCTCTTATTTGTAATATATGAAAAATATAAGGATAAACTCAGAAAGACTGTTCTAGTGATAGGATAGAATACTTTATTTCAATTTTATTGTATATCTCAGTATCAAAGACCATTCATATGCATTAAAGCTCTTTGCACTACACAAAGTTAGAGCTAAGCTCCTGGGGCTTGAAAGGAAATTGGGCCTTAAATGGATTGTTAACATTTCTTGGAGAGAGAAGTTCCAACCAAAGTATAAGCTTTTCAATTAAATTGCAGTTTATTACTCCGTGTAAAAGTTTAACAGTCTAGTTCCTAATAGATTTCTGTATCGGTGATCCAAATAGAGGGAGCATTTTGAAAGTTTAAGTAGATTTTTTAAACTCAATATTGACCGTATCTCCAAAACTGATCACATAGCTTCTATTTGTTTTGAATATTTGTTCTTTTTATTGTTATTATATTATTATTTATTATTATTATTTTGATACAAGGCTTCACTTTGTAGTACATACAGGCTGGTCCTGAGCTCAGTGTCACTATGCAGCCAACGTTTACTCCAAATAACAATTCTTCTGTTTCAGCCTCTCAAGTGTTGGAATTAGAGGATTGTGCCACCATGTCCTTCTTATTTAGTACATTATATAGCGTATGACATTATAAACTTGAAATTCTTCTGCACAGATATATATTTTTTTCTTGGGCTTGCTTTTATTATTTTTGTAAGTTTAAATATCTATTAAAACACTCTAATCTCTTCACTAATTACATATTTGCTAACAACAAATTTGTAATTTAAATTATATATTTGGCTTTGCAAACAAATATGCAATCTAAATTTTTATTTTATTCTTTTTCTGATTCAAGGAAATCTTTCTCTGTTAAATTAATATCATGAATCACAAGTACATTGTGATAATTATGAGGGTGACTATTTACCAAATCAAAAATATGAGATGAGTTTACTACAAGAATGCTTTAATCCCCCAAAATGAAGGTATTTGAACTTTAAACAAAAATCAAATTTTATTTTGATTAAAATAAACTATAAAATGATTTTATTTATCAGAAATACTAGCAATACTTTATATATTTTTTTCTAGGTAAACCACAGAACACTCATTTTGTAGGTTTTCCAGGTTTTACATAAAAATCAACAGAAAGCAGTATATAGACTCATGGAAAAAAGACAGAAGAAAACAGAGAAATCAGTTGCCTGGCTGAGTGGCCTCTGATTCTGTCTTGACCATGAAGAAGAAGTGTTCAACACTTACACGGTAAAAAGCTTATGAAGATGTAGGATCAACAAAGGAATGCAAACAGGAACAACCAGTCATAAAATAGCCATGGCAACCTCTTCCATTGAAACTCTAACTGGAACTTGTTCATGTAAATTCCTCTGATAAAGAAAAAATCTACACCAAAATCTGTTTGGTATCCTGATAAAATTTTCTCTCTAGTAACTCCTTAGTCCATTACAGACTTTTAACAGTGCCATTAAAACTCCTACTAATCAAAGGTCGCTGGTGGACTTTACTGAAACATCTTATTTTTTCCCACACCTCCCTAAAATTTATTTCTGCAAAATTTGGTAACTCAGTGCCTGAGAAGTAGATCTACAATATAGTAAATATTTTCTCGAAGATGACATAGCTGATAATTACAGAGAAACACAGGTATATGTCACAGAGAAGCGAACTGTGATATTTCCAAAGTTATCTCCTGGAAGAACAGAACTTTCTGAGTCACAAGAGTTCGAAAAGGGGTCAGTTAAGTGAGTAGAATGTCGGCAACTAATATATTCAATGAAATTCCTACAAGCAAAGTCATTTAGGGTTTAAGTGGCCTGCCTACACCTTACAGGTTTTCTTCCAAATACCAAATATAAAGTAAGCCATTTGGTGCACATGTCTTCTGTTAAATCCAAACATTTTATAGCAAAATGTATGTAAGCAAAGCCAAGTTACTTGACCTTTGATCTGGCAATGTGTTCCTCAGATATGCTTTGACATATTTTCCTCTATTTTCATATCACTCATTCTCACCCTTTTTAGTAGAGAAAGCCTTGATGCCAGGCAGATGGAGGGCTTCAGGAATGGAGGACAGAAGCTCTTTATCTGTTCTTCTGTCTCTATTTGACTCTCCAACAGTGAAGCTAAGCTAAGAGTGTGTTAGAGTTTCTAAATAACCCATTTCTGCACATGTCAGCATGATGTTCCTGTGATATGTCGATGTGTCTCATGACTGAAGGTACCAGAGATAAGTATTTAAGAGCTCTGGCATGCCATGTTGAGAATATGTCTTTAAATTCCTGAATAATATGCCTTACTCTTGGGAAGTGCAGGGTTTCTTTATAGTAACTCTCGGAGGTTAGTTGAGATTCCTAGTTACCTTGTTGAACCCTGTGGAATTCACCAGGGAGTTCCATTTAAACATCAAGTTTATTTATTTATTTATTTATTTTGCAAAATTTGTGACTTCCTCAAGCCAAAACTCATGATAAACATCAATATGTTCCACCACTTCATTGAGTGAGTTTAGTATGACAAGCAAGCTACTGGGTGCAAAGAAGACATCAGAAGTCTGACCTTGGAAATTTTTTCCAAAGGGTCTTATAAAAGACAAGACATTGTTAAAAATAACAATGGTAACAAAATCAAAATCGGTCATTGCACTACAAAGTGCAAATGCCTGACCAGTTATACAATTATTCCATCTAACTTTTCTGTTGCTACTTATGCTACCTGAAAAAAAACAAAACAAAACAAACAAACAAACAAACAAAAAAAAACAGGTGCTTGTCCCTTGTGGGAGCTCTCCTAAAACATCAAAAGCATTATGCCTGCCTGTCCTGAGAATGACAAATTTCCTTGAGTACTTTGCCCCTCTTTTTTTTTTTTACTGTTCTGATAAGCAGAACAGAAATTACATTGTCAAGTTCTAAAAGCAATTGTGATGATCAATAAAAAAAAAAAAACAAGTAACCTCTTCAGTTGCTCCTAAAGCACCTGACACCCCCACCACAAGAACTGATTTTGCCAACCACATGTTTAAGGCACAGGAAGAAGAGAATGTATAGGTAGCTTGGAGATATTTCTCTAAAAGTCTAGTTGTAGCAACTTTTATTTTGAAAGAAAATCCAGCAGAGTGTAACATACCCAGTCCCCATTTCTCAGTCATGATAGTGTGAAATTTCACAGCCAAAATTGTGGAATCAGCTTCATGAAGCAGCTTCACTCAGGTTGAGTTTCATTGACAAACCTGCTACATCCACCACATCATCAATGATATGAAAAAGGCATGTGAATCTCTCAGTTCCCTGGGGCTTCTTCCCAAATACATCTCTCATGGGTCACCAGGAGAGACCAAAAGCTGTGCTTTTGGACAGAAGAGTGTATTACCTACATGTGATCTCTGAAAACATTTTCTGGATCTCTTCAAATTTTATTTGACTCTCCAACAGTGCTTGAATATTATCAGGAGTAAGCAGACCTTCTGGGATTACATCAGCTTCATGCCCATCTAAAGGTATATTTTGTTTTCCTCTAAGAATCAAAATTTCAAATGAAGACTGTAAATATTCTGTTTTCCTTCTCTTCAGGGGTCAAATGCAAAATTTCTTCATCCTGCACCTCACCTACCACCTCTACGCATGCTTATTTACTTTTTCCTTTGCTTCAGTTAAGAAGTTTCATCATTTTTTTTATTTCAATGCCCTGATTCCATCTTCACTGAATTATGTTATTCATTTTCTTTGTCTACTATGTGGTTTGTTCAAATGACTGGCAAGATCAAATATTGTTGGTATCGCATTATCCTGAAGAACTCTTTTAAGAGACTCTCCAGATGATTTCACAAATATCTGCTTCAATTAGTTTTGTGAAAAAAATTATCCAATCATTCTTTACTTTTCTGATGCTCTGCAAAATGGATAGTTCCACTGATCATAGTCATCTCAAATAGGCATCTCAAAGTATTTGGCACACAATTGATAATATTTGTTTAGTTTATCAAATGTTTTCTCTTCTAAGTCTGCTCTCTTAAAATTCTCTACCCACTTCTGGAATCAGGCAGGATCCCACAGAAACCCGAGGAAGGCCAGATGGAACTGTAAGCTCTTCTGCGTCCAGTTAGCTGAGGATAACACGGAAGTGCAGCGTCGTTCTTCAGTCGCTGGCCACCCCAGCTTCCCCGTCCCATCTTGTCAGGGCAGCCTGAGCCTGTCTAGGCTGGGAATGGGAGCATGTAGGCCAGCCAGCTTATCAGGGCTGATGATCTCAGTTTTACACACACATACACACACACACACACACACACACACACACACACACACACACACACACGCACAACGATTTCATTGGGCTCAAATATTGCATGCACGTATATGTTGTGTCAACATCACCATAGATTCGCTCCTAACTCCTCCAATTCTCTCACATCTACATTCAATACCTGGATACTCTGTTATTAAGGTTCTTGAGGTGGCTCTGGTGTCCCCACTCTTGTTCTCTAAAATGTTTTTCATCCCAAACCAAGCAGAGAAATTCCTTACATCATAGAACTCTTCTGTCTACTATCTTTCAATGGTTCCCAGTCTTTTACATTCAATAGAAACAAGCAAAGGTCTTAAATGGACTGCAAGTGTCTTTATTTTTTTTAATTTCAAAATGCTGACCTATCTGCATCTATGTCTAGCATTCCACTCTTTCTCTGGCCTTCCTGAAACTGCTCAAATACTGATACATTGTTTTAGATGCTTGGGTTCTGTTTCTGTCTGGAGATTCATTCTCCATTTTTCCATATTTTTCTTCATTTCTTCCCCAACTTTGCTAAAATGTCACCATATCAAAAACACTATTTTTGATCATTCTATCTAAAGTAGCCCATGTTCACACTTCAGTCCTTGTCTAAACACTATAATTCTTCAGGATATGTTTTGTTTCATTTTGTTTTGTTTGGGGCTTATCACCTATCACTGCCTGGCATCAGTATCTTGATACATCTACTTGCCTCGATTACCAGGCAAACCAAATTTAAATATTTGTATACATTGCATTCACTGTAGCAATTCCATTTCTGTAAATATTTCCTGAAAGACTATGGGATTGACAAATACTTAATGAAAAAAAAGGCGAATCTTTACCGCAATGCTGGTACTTGCTTGTGTTAAACTTGTTATTTGTCTTTGTGATTGCTTCTTGGCAAATTTCTGTTGTTCACATCTCTTGACATCTCATATTTGGTAGGTGATGTGCTCTGGATTATGTGGATCTTGGAGAAGGAATAAGAGGGTTTTGAGGATCATTGAACAACTTCCCTAGGCAGGTTGCGTTAAAAAAAGAAAGAAAGAAATAAAGAAATAAAGAAAAGAAAGAAAGAAAGGAAAAGCATAATTTGAATGAGTCTATCTCATCTACCTGGGATCAGTCCTAAATATATTTCTTGACTTCTACATGTAAATATAAATATCTGGTTTTTATATCATCTATCTGGTAATTACTTGATTTCCTAATTCTATTCAGAGGCCTTGCAAGGCCTTCCAAACAATGGAATTCCAGTGAATTGTACCTTAATGGTGTTAAATACCCATGGTAGGATTACTGTGTAATACTCTGCAGAAATAAACCAAGCTGCTTCTTTTTCATAGGAAATTACTACAAACTAATGAAATGATATGTGGAATAATAAATATTAATAAGATGGTATGAAATGCAGAACAAAGAAGAATTACTTGTGGATTAGGAGTTTGGATAGTTTTCATAATAGTAATACATTTAAAGCTAACAGTGAAAAGCGGAGGGAGTATTCCCAATCTAAACGTAGCGCAAGTTACAGTGGTTGGGGTTTCATGTGTTTGGGAACTATCATATGATTATGTGTAATTGGACTATAGAATGCATGGGACAAGTGGAGCCAGAAAAGAAGATTAGAAGCTAAATTAAAACGGCTAACTGAAATTCTAGCCCGCATGAAATAAGGAAAAGGCTGTGTTCTAAGTGGACAAAAACTATGGTATGGACAATATCGTTTGGATAAATAACCCTATATGCCTGTTCCTCATGGAATTACCTAGCCCCAGATGATGCTTGTTTTGAGCAGATTCTTTCCTCAAATGATATTTGGTGACTACTGTCTCCCTATGGCTTTGACTTGCATTATTCTTCATTGCCTTCGGATTTGCAAGTCTTTCATCTTTCTCCTCTAAAACGTATACTGCTTTTTTGCTTCCCTTTCTCCCCTCTCCCTCTTTTTAACAAGAATTTTTTCTACATTTAACACTAGAAAGGTCACAGAAAAACAAAGAGATTTTTATATTACCCTGTAAACAGTATGTATTTATAAAATAAGGTAGTGTATAGTCTTCTTAGGGCTAAATAATGAGTTCCTTAAATCTGTTACCTGCAAGTATCTCTCTTCTTCACACCTATCTAGTGGGAGAACAATAATACAGTGAGCACACTGTGATTAAAAAAGACCTCATATCCTTTGAAAACCAACTTAACAAACCATATTCCAAAAGTTTGGAGAAGATTCAAATTTATCAAGTAAAGATAAAAACAATTTGACTTGGATTTTTGTTCTTTTGGGTCTTCACCTCTCCTATGTGCCCTAGCTGTTTCATCTAATAAGATTAAAGAGCTTTGATTCTCTCAGGCAGAGACCTTTAATGGTAACATGTTAGGAAGACATAGATATTTCTAGGAATCAAAGAGTTTTCAGATTTTAAGTTTGAAAATGACAGATAGGTTTGTTGCGTTGCATCTCATGTATTGTTAAAAGGGTGTCAATTTGTTATAATAAGGTTCTGGCTGTTTTGGGGGAAACGAATGGACAATTTTAGGGTGTCTACACAAATTTGCTACTAAATTTGTGATAAACGTCCTTCTCTTTTTTATTTTCTTTTTAAAATTTTGCAACAGGTCTCTTTCTGTAGCCCAGGCTGATATGGAATTCACTATATAGCTCAGGCTGGCCTTGGACTCATGGCTATCCTCCTGCCTCAGTCTCCTGAGTGCTGTGATTATATATATATATATATATATATATATATATATATATATATATATATATGCCATCTCACTGGGCTTATGTGGTGCTGGGGAATCGAACTCAACATTGTGCACTTACTAGGCAATGACTTCAAATGTGCCATTCCTCCAGCCCAAAGTGTGTTCCTCTCGATGGCCCCTTTTGATGAGGAAAGCATTCATGCCTGACCTTCTCTGATATTGGCTGCAAAGATCTCTCAATTGTCCTCTTCTCTGCACAAAACTGCTCTCTACTGATCAGGCAGCTGACCACAGGTTGGATTAGTACAGCTCCTTTGCTAAGCCTTTACTTACTCTTCTAACTCCCTTAAATATATTCAAAATACTCACTTATTAAATAATATATTTTGTATTCATCAGAATTTTCTATGGAAAATGAAACCAAAAATGTATATGTGTGTGTGTGTGTGTGTGTGTGTGTGTGTGTGTGTGTGTGTGTGTGTATTTCTAAAAGAGGATTGATTGGATTGGCTCAGAGGTATGTTATTCCTACAATGGCCATCAGTTAACTGGGGAGCCAGAGAAATGGGGCGGCTGCGTAGTCTGAAAAGTTGGAATCCTCGGAACAGAAGAAATGAATGAGGCAGCTCTGGTCTAAGACAGAATGTTGTGATCTCCTTAAAAGGTCACGGGTGTAATATCACATTCAAAGGGTGAGGTAGGTGGAGTACGAGGTCCATAAATGAAGGCAGCATCCAGAAACACCTCCAATCAAGAAGGAGCGAGCTTCTATGCACATAGCAGCTTACTTCCTCCACCTTCCTGTTCCATCTGGCCCCTGGGCTATTGGAAAGCATTGTTCATGTTCAGAGCAAATAGCGCCTGCTCAATCTGCTGACCCATGTGACCAAGCTCTCTGGAAATACTCTCAGAGACTCATGAAAAAATAAATTGCTTTCCGAAGTTTCCAAGTGTCTTTCAGTCCCATCAAATTGAAAACCAACTTAATCACCACAGATGTTAGGTGATAGACATGGATTTTTCCCAGTTTTAAACCTAAAAGATTCACATCAGAGGAAAATGACCAGTACCTGAAAATCTGAGGCATTTGTCATCCTTATTCTTGACTTTTGTTCTCTCTTCTGGAAAAGGGACACAATGAACTTAGAAGAATAATTAGCTACACTTTTAGATGAAACTAATATTCTTAGATAATGAATTATTTACTATAAAAATGTTTAAGTTGTTTTTGTTGCCTCAATACACCTCAAATATAAACTTACATATTCGATCAGAAAAAGTTCTAAATCCCCAGCGTACCACAGCAAATAAAACTATGTTTCCCACATATATATTTTAGTACGTTTCATTTTATATCAAGTAATACATGCAATAGTAGATGAACAAATATAAGAATGAAATCAATGAGGGCATTTGAGCACTCAAAAGAAAGTACTGTAGGCAAACAAGAGGAATACGAAACAATGTTACCAATGCAACAATCTATGACTACAGAGAGAACACTCAAGAAGATTTTTGATCAACCTAACCAGGAAATTTTTAGTGAAAAAGTGTTATGGGTATGCATTTGGGGAAATAGCATGGGGGGATAAAAGAAGCAAATAAAAAAAAAACATGAAAATATCAAAGCGGGAGTATATAGAACTTAACAGTAAATTCATGCTCAAAAATGTAATGCCAGTGGTGTGATTGTGTGTGTGTGTGTGTGTGTGTGTGTGTGTGTGTGTGTGTGTGTGTGTGTGTGAAGAGATGGCTTTATTGGGAAACTTACAGAAGAGGAAAGTTGGGGGTACTGCTTCTGCTGGTTAGAAGGGGGACCCAGAGAAAAGCATGAGTTGCTTGTATAACTCGGTATAAAGGGTTGTTATTGTGTAGCTGGGTAAGGGGCTGTCCCGTGCTAAGCAGCCCGGTTTCTAGGGCTGGTTGCTGGGTTCTCCATCCATCAACCGCTGCTACAGCCCACCCTTGGATACTTCCCCTCAAAGATCTTTTTTTTTTTTTCTATTGTCTTTTAACTAAGTTCTAGAGAATGGTCAGCTACAGGTTGTCAATAATTACAGCCAGCTGCCTTTTCTATAATTCTGTTTTCCAGGGAACTCTCTGTTTCTGGGGAACCCTGTAACCCTAATTGCCTACAACTCCATTGCTCCACCATTGGATTGGTCCATCCTAACTGCTGTTAGGGATTGGAATGATGATTGCTCTGGCTATTTCAAGCTGGACAGGGGCATTTTTGTGGTGGCAATCAGGGTTTCACTCCAAAAAAGAATCATCTAAGGGTCTGCAGTAGAGGTCAGGAGGCTGGCTCTGTCGGCTTTCAGTGCTGACAGGCATAGATAGCTTGATGGCTTATAGTCTAGGGGAAACCAATAGCAACAGACGTTTTGTTAGACAAAGCCCAAACTATAACATCACAATGATAAAGATCCCTAGAACTGAAAGATTTTCATTAATAGATGAATTAAATTCTGACACAGCATTAACTTGTTGGTTCAATCCAAAAAGCACCTAAGAAATATTATCAAAATCTTTTAAGTTTTAACTCCACCACATATAATATCTCTGACTGTAATCAAATCTGTGAAGTAGCAAAATCATGCTTAATATTAACTGGACACTGAAGGAATACAGATCATAATATGTAAAGTTCTGGATAAGAAAGTATAGCACAAAAAGTTTATCTAATAAATAGTATTTATCATTCATTACAAAAAAGACCTCAAAATTTCTTAGTCATTTTACTGAGCATTATTGACTCAAGGTGACCCCATTTTCATTCAAATGATTCATATCTGTCTTTTTTTATGGCTGAATAGTATAAAGATGAGGCTACCTTCAGTCAGTAATGCTCAGTGAAATGGACCAAGCCAAAAGAGTGACTATAGATGGTGTCTCTCTAATGAAGTCCACAAAAAAAATGACATAAAATGTCCCTAACAAGAATGACACAGATGAAAAAGAGGCAGTGGTCGACTAGGAAAGAGGTGAACCTCTCAAAAAAGGTAAGCATAGACACTCATAGATTCCCCAAACCCTATGTCTCTGATATATTATAGAATTTGGAATTCATGTATTTACTATATATATATATATATATATATATATATATATATATATATATATGCATTCAACTACTTGTCATTTTGTCCAATAAATACTAACCTAATTTAAAAGAAAATAAACATAAAATAGCTATAGTGAAAGAGTGCATTTTTTCCTGTTGGAGAAATACCAAAAAAAAAAAAAAAATTTTTGTAAGCATGTTATTGAGCAAATGGTACTCATTATAGTCCAGATTACAGCCTTCCCTATCATCAGACAAAAGCTATTCCAGTGGACACTCAATTAACCACAACTTTTCCTGAAGTGTGAGAATTTCAGGCTTTTTCTTCCTACTTCATCTTTTTCATAGTATTGTTTTATACACATGTGTTTCTTTATTTCTACGACTCCTCTGAGCCTTCATTCGCCTGGATCATGGTTCATTGTTCTAGTTCTCTTTTTCTTCTCTTCTCTTTTAAATGGACTATGTGGAATGTTGTAGGTGAAGTTTTCCACACTTCCGTTCACACAATCTTTGCCAGTTGGCTCCTAAGCTGTTTCTACTATAGCTCATTCAAAAACCAGGTTTGCTGTGTCTTAAAATTTGAAAAACTCTTACTATAATATGTAGTAATTTTTTTAGCAATTTCTGCTTAAATGCTGTCTTCATATATAAAGGGAATTTTTAAATTTAAATTAAGGTCAGTCATTTTTGGAGAAAAAATGAGACTGAAGTAAATGTGCTTCTAAAAAAAGTATTATTTTAAATGATATATTTTCTTCACTGGTGGGACCTCTTATAATCTCTGTATCAGTTTTCTTTACTCCATAAAGCCAGATATTTTCTTTTAAAAAGCCTGTTGAAATTCTGATTTCATTTTCACAAAAGAAAATTGATATATAATATAGACATTACACATAATTTAAAATTATACCACTTTAATGGGAAGAAGATACGTATGTAATAATTAAATTATATGGGCTTTAAATTTTCAGACATCATTGCATTGGAACTCAAACTTACTATAAGCGTGTGCATGACTATGGACTATGACGAGCAATATTAGCAGTAATTCCAATAAAAATGACATTAGAATAGTAACTGGTAACAATAGTGAGTAATAGTGAGTAATACCTTGTTATGAATAGTAAGAAAGTAGGAAACAATCATGCTTGAAGTAAATAAAAATGCTCCTATAGATTTCAAGAATGCTGTCTGAAAGACAAGTAGTGTTAAGTTATTCTGAACATCGATCTTGGGTAGCTTTAGTGCCTTTCTGAGCCATAGGCCAATATGACAGGGGTCTTTTCCTCTAAGAAATAAACATACTACACATTATTCTAAACAGGAAATAAATACAGTAAAATTTAAAATAAAGGAGCACGAGAAAGTTTCAAGGCCAAAATTGACACTTATGAGGTCAAGGGCTTTAAAATAAATTGACATTAGCCTATCACTTTGATTTATCTGAATTTGACAGTGACCATCCTATGCTACAGAAAATCTTTAATCCTAGGCAAAACTGTACAAATTATGGATTACTCTAATTCCAACAGTGCCAAAATAGATTTTTTTTTTTTTTTGGCAAGGCCCCGCTCTGTAACCAAGGCTGGTTTTGAATTTGCTATGGATCTCAGGCTGGCCGTGGATTTGCTGCAGTCCTCCTGCCTCAGCCTCCTGAGTGCTGGGATTACAGGCATGTGCCACCACGTCCAGCTTATGTGGTGCTGGGGAATTGAACTGGGGTACGTAACACTTGGCATAGCACTTGCTAGGCAAGTGCTTTACCCGCTGAGCCATTCCTTCAGTCCTAGAATAAGATTTTATGAGATTAAATCATATATGAAAAAAGTTAAGCACACTCAACATAGAGTTTGACAAAGGTACAGCAAACCTCCCTACATTATTGATATTTTATTGTTATTGAATTATAAATAGGCACAAGACAAAATAACCTGCGGGGTGAATACGCACTTAAATCGAAAGATAAACTATTGGTTTAAATTTTGCTCCATATGGAGTTCCCTAACAGCCAATGTAACAATAGAACCAACAAAACTGTAATTATGAAAATTGATAATGAGTATTCTTGCATAGATTAGAAATCAAAAATTTTCAATTTACTTTAATAATATTTTGTGTCTTTTTATATTTAAGAAATAAGACTTCAAGAGAGAAATCATTTCCCAACTTCTGTCAAAAAATCACAGAAACTGATTACAATCTGATTGATCTGAGTCCAAGACCTTGGCTTTTGTGCAGCCTGGTTTGTGGATGCCTTTATCTAAGTAAGCAGCAACAGGCATTGATTGGAAGGCAAAATTTCTTAGTTTACTAAAATGTCGAACTTCTATGTGAAAGTAAATTGCATATTCATCTTATTTTTCTCATGTTCTTTGTCTGCTAATTATGAAAGCGAAAAAGCAAGATGTTTATATCGCTTTTTCTTGTAAGGCCAAGAAAAGACTCATTTGTTCTTAGGTGAAATTACTTATTAATTAAATCCACGTGTCACATTTACATTCCATCAGCAACAGATCCTTTCACATACCTTTATAGTGTTTTAATTCCATTCAGATTAAAACCAGGGCTACATTTACATGGGCGAAGAAAGCAGGACACAGGAACAGAAAAGAGCAGCCCCTGAAGCGTGCCTTCCTAAACCCATCACTACCTTGCGACTGGAGCCTTATTCTGGGAAGTTCATAGAATCAGCATAGAACATATGCCTCAGAATAATCCGGGGAAGGATGCGGTGGCTGCAGTACTGACTCCACCTACTGTTTCCTCATTAGCAGGAGCCCCACAACAAGGATGGATTCTCCAGTGCTTTCGCGCCAGAGTAGGCGAACCACCAGGGAGAGCCCTAGGACAGCCGTGCATAGGCCGTGAGGCACTCAAAGTACAGCTCAAAAGTCATGGCCAGGCAGAAAAAGCATCCGCTGCAGAATGATAGTCTACTTATCTTCCGTCAGCACTATTTAGTAGCCTTATTCAAATCCATTATAATCTAATTTGTCAGAAACATTAAGCGTTTTAATCTTTCTGCCCTTGCTGAAGTTCTGCAGTCTTCATTAAATCTAGATTTTTTTTTTAACTTGAGAAATTCTCATTCTGAAAAGATTTCTAATTCAAACTGTTCTGTGATCTTTGGTGCCTATTAGAAGCTTTTATGCTCTCACTTACATTTCTTTAATATATTACTCATAAATCTTTCTATTTTGTCAAAAATGTAATTGAATTCGTCAATTTTCCAAATTAAAATCTATCTGTCCATGAAATCTGATCTCTGTATTCTTTATTTAAAAATTAAAGTATTATTTTTGCATATTTTAGATTTCTACTTGTTATATGATGAGACTTGTAAAATATATACAGCAACAAAACATTTTTTCTTAAATCTTTCAAATAAACATGGACATAATATTTAGGACACTATACTAAGACTTTCAATTCAATACACAGTAATGTAACATCATTTTAGTTTTTAAATATTTATATAAGATTATCTCTGATACCTAATATTGCACAATAAATCAGTCATACAATATAATTAGAATGTAATCCTGTAATTAGAGTTTAATCCTGTGGTCATCATTTCTATATCTGTTTATCTTATTTAAGATGACTTTTAAATATTCCAATCTGGGCCAACAATTTTCTTTTCAAAAATCTCCAGGAAAAATATTTCTTAAAGCCTGAAGGAAACCTAAGAACATGTATTTAATATTCTGATATTATGTTTCTTATGAAATTTTTATCCATCATATCAAAGCTGCATCATGTAAGTAATTTTATGCTTCTTAAATTCAATAGTTATTTCCCTTGAATCTCGAGTGCTGATCAAAGGTAAATAACATCACTGCAATTTTCATCTTCATTATGCAAACAGCTTTCTGCAAAAAAAAAAACTTATTTAGAAACAAAATCTACTATTAACCTATATTACAATCTGACAAATTGTCTTTTAAACTGAAAGCTATTGGTGATCTAGAGTTTATGTCTAGAAGTACAGTTGTTAGGCAGAAGTGAATGTGTGTCTCCTACATATTCCCCTGAGTGACAGAAATTAAGATGAAAGATGTTGGAAGGTATTATATAGACTACTCAATGAATGGGTTCTACTTTAAATAAAAAGTGGTAGAATCAGTGGCTGGAGAGAACTCAACGCACCTCCATATTTTGTTTAACAAATATGGAAAACGATACTCTGAAAGCCTATCATTTTCTAGTACTCAAAGACCCAAAAGGAGTTCAGTTCCTTCTGTTTTTTCTATTACAACTGTTTCATGACCAAGCAATAGATTACTGTCCCATCACTCCCTTCCCAAATTCAGTCACTTAAGATATTGTACATATGCCATGATGAAAATATAGTACAAGTAACGATCAAAATATGATACCACAGATGTAACTACTCCCATAGGTTGAGAATAGTGAGTAGGAATTAGCTAGTTTCTGCTTAACGATTGGATGAAATATAATGAAACTAATAATGATGTAATTAGTTCATTCCCTTCATCCAAATTTAGCCTTGCCAGATAGACATGGCTCTCTCTAGACCTGAGACAGAGCAGTGAGGTCCCGACATTAACCCACTTGTCCTCAGGTGTCACATTCCAGTGGCATTATGCAATCTTTTTATCCATGAAAGTAATTCTTCTATTAACTGGAAAATAGAGACAGACAAATTTAAAAAGGAAGGGACGAGAGGGAAAGAGGAGAAAAGCATGGAAAGGAGGAAGAAAGAAAAGGGAAAGGAATGATGATTGTCTAGAATAATGAAAGAAGCAGCAGTCTCATTGTAAGTAAAGGAGTCAAGAGAGGTGTTACTGACAGGAGAATTTCGACCAGGAGCTCAATAAAGACAAAAATCAGCTGTGTGCCTCTGTATGGGGGAAGAATTTCAGGCAGATGAAATGGCCAGGGGAAACTAGAGGAGGCTGTGGCGCAAAAGCCAAGGGACAGGACTGGACCCTCAAGAAAGGTGTCACGCTTGAATGACATAGCTTGCAATTTTAAGATTTTTGGCTTTCAGCCTGAGGGACATAGCGAGCCTTTGGAGGTATCTGGCCAGACTGGTTATGTCAGATGAATTATCTCATTTGTAGTGTAGACACCAGGTTGTAAGAGCATGAAAACAAAGTGGGAGACCAGTTGGGAAGCTTAGTAGACAACGCAAACAGAAGATTGTGGTTTGGACCTCTCTGGTGGTGAGGGGATGCTCAGAAGTGGAAAGATGACCGATTGTCACTCTGAATCTCACCGGATTTGCTGAAAGTTTTGATGTGACATATGAAAGAAACGAAGGTGTCCGAATTGAACTCTGTGCCTGGGGAGAGTTGTGAAGAGCAATAAGGGAAAGTGCAGTGAGTTCAAGTAAGAACGATTTACACTGAACAGTAAAATGTCCCTGAGGTTATGGTTTTTTTTAAGCAATGTGTCACGTGATTTTAAGAATGCAGAATGCTTTGAGACAGCTGCTGGACAGAGCTTGATATGGAAATGGAATAAAAATTCCCCCACTACTGTCTGAACGCCCTCGACATCCTCATCACTTGAGAGAGCAGGAAGACATTGACGGGTCCCCAGGCTGAAACCACAGAACTAAGTTCTCACACCAGAATTCTGGGTTAAATAGATTCAATACCTTTAATCCGTCAACAGTTCCTGCTATCCATTACTTTATGAGAATCATATGAGGCTGCTTCTATTCATTAACGCACAAGCTAAATGCTACTTCCTAAAGTTCTTGATTTTACCCCAATACAGAGATCAGTTTGTCAAGGACATTATTATTACAATTATCTTAATGATATCAATCTCTTTGAGAAATTTCTTCAGGAGTCTAAGGAAATATAAATATTTGAGAGAATACATTTGAAGTAATTAAAGCTGTCAATAAACTTTGTCAGGTATATGATTAATATTCAGTAGGAATAGTAGGCATACATTATTGGACTGTAGTGTAAAAGAGTTTTAGTATAGATATGTGCATCTCTGGATATTAAGCAAGAATGTTGTCAGGAACCTGGCTACAGATACACTTTTATAGAGCTACGTCTTCTCACTTCAAGCATAGGCTATCAGGCACAGCATGCCAAATCATGTTAGAGAAACCAAATAGGCAACTAAGAAGAAAGACTTTCCTCTTTCAAAGTCCTGAACAATCACATTATTCAGTCTGTGTATAGTATAGATTTTCATTTTTTAATCTGTAGACTGGGAGAACAGGAAGAAAAGAAAAAAAGTTTCATATTTGAGTTGAAATTTCAGGTAAAATCTTTAAAAAGTGGATCTTCAAGTTCCAAATCTTTGAATCTCTTTAATTATTGAACTCAGAATGAAAGTTAATCTTTAGCAATTGTTTTACATTTGCATATTTTAATGGGCTAATCAAAACTAATATTTGGGTTTTATAAAATTATGATTTAATCCTAAAGAGTCTTGATATAAAAGTTTTGAGCAACTATTATATGACATTCGCTAATGAGGCACATGGATGAATAATGACCATAAAGCCAACCTCTTCTTTAAATATGAGCTAGAAATGATAAAAGGAGTATGATGTTATGCTAATAACAAAGCATTGAACTTCTGAGTTTGGATCATTCAGATAAGCTGTAAAGAGACTGGATTGTGACCTAAAGCTCGCAGGGAGAAACAACAGAGAAAATGGAATGACTAAGGCTGACCAATTTAAAATTATGAGACAAGCAAAGAAACTCCAGTTTGTGTGAGAGTTTAGATAAATATTTCTGTACATGGGAGAGTTATGGCGCTGAAAGGAAGTCCACATGTGTGCATTCAAGAAAGAGAGCTGGCAGGTGATTAGTACATATTGGCTGGAGAAATAAGCAGGCATTAGTCCTAAAGTCAATTCCAATCTGAACTAAGGCTTTGGACTTTACTGTGAAGGTAAACATAAACAGATCAGATGGTTTTAGTGGATTAGCTGCATTTCCGAACGGAGGTGTTTTATTTGTATTTGTTTAAACTTTGCTTAATTTTAAGTCAAAGCCCTTTAATATACAATGTGTACTGTGTATGAGTTCAGTTTCCTTTTATTTTTAGATTCTATTCTTCTCTTCATATTGCTTCTTAGTGAATCACTACAGAAGCAAGCTATTCTCATCTGTCCTTGTTCTTTTTTTCCAGATGCATTTCTGTTCTCTCTCCCTCTTGAAAGCAAATAGTTTTACTGAGGTAGATAGACATTCTTTAATTTAAATTTGATGTTTTTAAAATTTGCTCCATATATATGTACAAATGACAATGGTAAGCACTATTTTAGTTCTTAAAATTTAAGGTAAATAAAATTTTCCTCTCTATATATATATATCCTGAATTATCTTTAAAAAAAAAAAAAAGAGTCTGGCTAAATTGTTCAAACTGGCTACAAACTTTTCAGTGTTTTACCTTAGCTTTCTAAGTAAATGAGATTAAGGTACAGGGAATGATATTTGTTATTATATTATATTATTTTTTTGAGATAGGGTGTTGCTCTGTAGTCCAGGCTGCTCTTGAACTCACTATGTATCCCAACCTGTCCTAGAGCTCCTGTCAATCCTCCTGCCTCAGCTTCCAAGTTGCTAGGAATATAGACATGGGTTTCCAATCACAGCTTATGTTGTTCTGGGGAATCAAATGAACCACCTTAAACTTGCTTGCTTGACAGCTGAGCTATGCCCCCAGGCTTTAATATATTAGTGAATTTTTAAAAATCATGAGTAGTGATATAATTTTATAATTCAAACTAGATTTTATGTTTTATTTGCTTTTTTTGAAATATTTTACATTTTTATAAATTGATGAAACACTCTTTAGTTCTGTCTTTGTCTTATTACTTTGGATATTCTCAGTTCCATTTCTATTTTTTAAATGTTCCCTTAATTTTATAATTTCCATCCTTGTAAGAGTTTAACCAGTGCACTTATAAGTGCCTGGTGTGTGTATATTAAGTATATGATATTAGATATATGTAAAATTATTGGCTATTTGATAAAGAAGAAATACTGATCATAGTTATGTTAATATTTTTAAATGATATGACTGAGGTACAAGTAACTGATGTAGGAAACAAAATATTGAGGTTTGGAATATTATTAATTTTATTTGAAGATATGATATTGATTGGGTTACAATATGCTATGTCTGGTTAAGAGGGCAAACTGGCATATACTCTAATACATAGAAGGAAGTAGACTAAATATTTTTTACAACTGTAGCAATTTGTAGCTTTATTGGTAAATTAATTGAATAGACTAAAAAGCCTGTCATCAGTACACATCTGTCAATCTCTAGACAAAAGGATATGCCAATATACCTAAAATAAATATTCCCTTTTTTTCCATTTTTACGTGGGAATTAAGAAACTGAATGCATTGGTTATATGTTACTTCAAAAAATGTGAAGGAATGAAGAGGAACTTGAAGTTGAAGAATGTATATAGTAGCTATCCAGAATTGCTAATGCTAAAATATTTAAGATAATTTTATTGGCACAAAGGCAAGCTATCAAAATGGGTTTCTGATACATGTTCATAGTTTAATTTCTAATAAATCAGACAGTGGGGTGGAAAGAAAAGGTAACGAAGTTTTCAATAAGTGGTGTTAGGTCAATGAATATCTGCTTGGAAAATGCAAAATTGTGCTACTTCCCACTATACACAGGAAATCAATTCCAGGTGCTCCACAGGCAGAAACACTGAATGTGAAAATTCTCCACTTTCATATATGAGTCAGAGAATATCTTGATGAATTTTGAATGCAGGGGATTTCTTAACTAATACTCAGAACACATTATCAATAACAAGTGCATGTGAATAATACAAATTTGTTTAGAATCTTCATCTCTTGACACCCCCACAAAGAGATTAACAAAAAGCCATGATACAGGGGAAAGTACTTTCAAAATGTAAAGGTATTGAACAAAAATTTATATGGTGAACGTGTAAAATAAGTCCTTAATGCAACGCCAAATAAATTAGCATATTTTATTTTTAGAAAAGGAAGGTTAAGAGCTGAATGAATGACACTGGGGTTTTGAGCACTTGCCTAAGAAGCAAAGCCTTGGTCAATCCCCCAGCCCTACCTAAACTGGTATGTAGAGAACACCTGGAATTCTAGCACTCTAGATGCTGAGACAGGAGGATTGCTGTGGGTTTAAGGCTGACCTGGGCTACATAGCTACATAGTGAGATCAGGACCAGCCTGAATTACAGAGCAAGATCCTGTTCAAAAAAAAGATGATTTATATGAGCACTTTACAAAGAGAAATATTGTATCCAAACTTTTTGATTAAGAATGTATTTCCATTATTTTAGTCATCAAAAATGCAAATTGAAAACTGGTTGCCGTACTACTATTTACACATCTGAAAAGTATATATGAAATGGACATACCTGGACAGCTAATCTCTTTTTCTGAAAGAGGATTGAGAAGCACATAGTGTTATTTATTGACTTTCATTCCTGGCTTTGCTTAAATCCACTTCATACGTTTTCAAGAAGCTGCTCCTGCAGGATTCTTGTGGACCTTTATTACCATCAGGAGGCTTAAAACAAGGCGCTAGTGAAACAAATTATGGCTCCACCGCCACAGTTCAACTTTAGAAGATAAATGATACACTTCATCAACCTTCGTCACTTCAGAGTTCGTATTTATTTCTCCCTGAACTAGGGTGCAGCCATTGTCAGTCTTCAGGCATGCTGATAGTCACATTTAGCAAGTGCTGGTGTGGTTGTGGAGCAATGGGAACGCTCACTCTTTCTGGCGTGACTGCCGAGTGGGATGTCTTCTTCAGATCTCTGTGGCTTCCTGTGAAGCTGAACATATTGCTACCGTAGGACCCAACAATAATGCTTCTTAGTGATTAGTCAAATGGTTTGAAAACTTACATCCACACAAACACTTGCCTGTAGACATTTGTAGCAACTTTGTTCAGTATTGCTGAGCTGTGGGAACCACCAAGACGACCTTCAAGGGGATTGGGCAAGCACCCAGTAGTAAGTGCGGGCGATGGAATACTAGCCAACGCTGAACAAGGGAGCTATCAGGACATAAGATGTCACTGGAGAGATTAAATGTATATCAGTAAGTTTAAGACATTTGTCTGGATGGGCTACATAGCGTATATTTCAAATGTGGCATTTTGGAAAAGTTAAAACTGTGGAGATGTGGAAAGAACAGTGACTGCCAGGGATTGGAAGGGAGTAGAAAACACAGAAGACAGGCTTTGTAAAGCAATTATGATATCCGTGATGACATAACAGTGGACACGTGCCATTTTACATGTGTTAAGATTCTTAGAATTTGCAACACAAAGGACAAACTCTAAACTACAGTCTACAAAGGAGACTGAGGTGTCATTGTAGGCTCAGAAATTGTTACAAATACTAATACATAAGGTCTTGCATGCTATGTGGTGGGAAGTAAGCTGTAACTGTGGTCTTCTAAACTTTGATATGAGCCTAAGTAGTTTTAGTATTATTGTATTTAATTTTACAGAATCTCTATGAGGCTCATGTAGGTCCCAAGATGCCTACATCAGGAAGCTGTCTGCTGCCAACACCTTCCAGTGACCAAATCCTTTCCATAGGTAAAATCTCAATGATATTGCTGCATTTTTCCCCACATAGTAGGGATCTACAGAGGAGTAATGGTGAACTCTCACACTTGCTGTCTGGTATCACACGGATACAGTAAGAGTAATGCTGAGAAAAAGAAGTCTCTTACTCTCCCCCAAAAGTGGCTGTAAAGCGAGTGACTCCAAATTATACCAAATATGTTTGGGCCCCCCCTCCCCCATTTTATTGATATGTATAAGTGCAAAATTTAAGGTTTACAATGAAGTTTAACATTTTGTGCACCTACATATCTTGTCAAGTGACAAATACTTTCTCATTCTCCTTTTATCCCTCCCACACCCAACCCCTCCCTTTGTTCTGCAACTTTAATGCCATATGACAGTGCCAGAGAGTAGCATGTGTAGTCCTTTCCATTGGAAGTATGTGCTCTAACCCACCTTTGCTTTATAAGGAAATCTAGATCTCTGAATAAAATATACTCATTCACAAAATAAAAAGGCAAAATTTACAGACAATATTGTAAGCCAAAATACTGCATATCTTCAAATTATAAGGTCTTGGCTTTTACAAAAGGTAATCTTTAAGGAGGCTGTAAATGTTTCCATGTATTTCTGTATCTAAATCTAGAAACACTTGATCTCTACATTTTTTAGCAAAAGATAACTGAAAGAAATGTTTAAAAATAACATCACATTATGACTGTAAAATAGTTGGTAGAAATGGGATACTTACTACCAAGTACTTTATATAAAAGGTAGATAAGATATACTGCTTTGAATAATGCTCTAAATTTAATTGTTCTAAAGCTTAATTATCAGTATCACATGTATCCTTTAAGGTTCAGTCACAAGGTACAAAATCATAAAAAGTGGATTCCATACACTAAGAACGTATTCAATGTCAATCAGGAATTTAGAGGTAGGAGGTTGTAAGGTTTGGCTTATTCATTTGCTCACTAAAATCTTCCAGGATACAGTTTGTTACAGACAATGACTTCCCATTCTCGGCCTACCCGCCTCATTGCACATGAATTGTTAAGGGCCATGATAATAAACTTTTTTTGGCAGTAAGATGAAAGAAAGGGAGAGAGAGAAGAACTGTAAAGCAAGAATTTATAGAAAATTAAAAAACACTATCACAAGGCTGCTTATACATGTCATTGGCTTGAAATTAGTGGCATGTTAATAGTTTAGAACCAGAAAGTTTGAGAAATAATAGCCATGTTCTCACCCAACATAAGTTATTTAACTTGGAAGGAGAAAAAAGTTATAAGGCTCAGGAATTGATCTCTGTAACACCACAGAATTTGTAACTACTTTTTTGTAGCAGCTTTGAAAATATCAAGTCTAAATATCACTATGAGAAACTCCATGGAAAATTGGACAGGAAAAAGTCTTACATTACCTCGGACAAAAAAAAAAAAAAAAAGACTAAGAGAGGTAATACAACATATAAATAAGACAAGGTAGGGTGTCATGAATGGACTTATTAATTTTTCTAAAATTATTCTGTCATCATCTGATTGCAAACTCTTTTGACGAGGGATAATATTTCAGGAAATACAAAGGGAAGTAGTTGTTTTCACAGATATTATATTTCATTATCTTAATTATATTGGATGGTAACCAAGAAAGATCATTTCCTGTAAATTTTATTAAGGTGAAAAGTCATGTTCAGTGAAAATTTCTCCTGATATAACTCATCATGAGGTAGTCTGAAATGCAAGGAAATATTTTATATTTCTCAGAGTTAATTTATAATCATATTCGTTGCATTTATAAGACAGGTAAATATGGTGTAATGAAATGTATTTCAAAAATGGAACAAATCATTTTTCAATTTTATAAAATTATTCTTAAGTATCTTTCCTAATCCAATTTGCTTCTCTAACTGCAATTTTATCTTTATTTCCTTCAGAGCTAGATTTCTGAAAAAGATACCTTTCCTCATGACGTCCGTATTCTCACTCGTTATTTGGTATTTTTAACTTTGTAGTCTCCTTATCTTCTCTACCAATGAGCTGAACCAGTTTTCTCAGTGTCACCATTGCTAACCAAATCTTCTATAAATTTTAAGTCTGTATTAAACACGATAACTGCATAGCATCTGATACTCTTGACCATTCCCTCTACCTGTTTGTTCCCGATAACTTCATCTTCCCTTCAAAAATCGCTCAAATGATGTACATTTCATCTGATGACAACTCGAGAGTTCTGCTTTCTCCTGCAGAAGCACTCTAGGTGATGCCATGCTGCTCTTTTCTGTACATCCTGTTTCTAAGCCCTCAAGAAATCCCATCAGTCCCTCCACTACTTTTCATTCTCCTCACAATAAACATTCTGGCGTGGGCTGCAGCATTTGCTCACCTGAGTCATCCCAAGCACTGGCATGCTGTTTACTTCTTTCCTTTGATTTTGATACTCAACACTCGAAGGGATTCTTTAGAGACATAAGGCAGATCCTTCTACTCTTCTCAAAGTCCTGGAGCTGCTTCCACATTTTCTCTGAGTAAAAGCCAAAGTCTATACAACTTTACACCAGGCCCTGCAGTATATGCCTCCTGGGACTTCTTTTAACTCTCTTGCTTACCTCCAGAAATCGTTACTTTTCTTACACAAAGAAAATAAACCAGAATTTTTAAATTCAAATATTGTTTTTAATCAGCGTATTAAAACCCCTATTTTCATTGTTTAGAAGAAAGGAAACATGTTGATTAACCAAACCAGAAATACGCATGGCTCTTTGGCCAAAACAAATACTTAGTGCTATCCTATCAGTGCTATTTACCTCAATACATGCTTCATTCTTTACACCAGGAAGAAAATACATCTCTCTGTTTATGGCTTAATTGGGGATCTTCTAAAGTTTAGCCCTAATATTAAAAAAGTCAAAGATAAGCTTTAATTGTCTTTGCTTTAAATGTAAGAGACCAGACTCAGCAGACCCATCTTTTATTTGAGTCCTAATACTCACATCTATTAACCATTTGACTTTACATTTAATTCTTCTGAGCCTTATTAGGCATGAAAACAAGAATAATAATAATAACTATGCAATATTACTGTCATGGAAATAAACAGATATTACATATTATATCATATAACATGATATCATTATATAATATATACATAAAATGGTATCAATTAGCTACTAGCTAAACTTAATACAAATAAGATATATTGTGATTTCAGTAATTGCATTTGGATTGAGAAAAGTATAGCCTCTGAAATTTTGAGCGATCTTATGATCTCACAAATTCAAACAAATACAAGATATAGAAAAGAAAAATCATCACTATAATGAGAAAATTATTAAGTACTATACATATAAACCTATCTTTAAGTCAACATTGGTTCCTTTATATGTCATGTAACCATGACTTAACATAAATTATATGGTCTGATTTTTTTCAAGTTTTTAGGAGATAACCATTGACTTTAGTAATTTGATTTTCCTACTTTTAGAAAGAGCCATCGTTGTAAAATTTTGATTCTATCATCATTTTTATTGTGGGACTAACATGAAAACTCCAAAGTCTAAGTTAATATCTGTACAAAGGAAAACATTGGTCAGGCATGGTCGTTACAGGATATCACTATAGTGATCTGGAAAGCCTCATTTCATAAAGAAAGAATACTTCCCAGGCGGCTTTTCAAATACTTAATTCATCAACACAACCCAAAGAAAGAAGAATTTAAGGTTGTTCTGTTCTCAAAACGTATAGGTAGCTGATTGGAATGAGTTAGGAGCAAGCTCTAAAAAGATATTTTGCGATAATTCTTTGTAATGTATTGTGAAATCACAAAACTGTTCTCAATAGTGGCTACACAAATGTTTTATTCCCCTAAGTATGAACAAACATTATGATGTTTCTGCCTGCTCATCCATGATTGCTCTCCTTTTGAAACTTATTGAAGTTACCCTAGATGTTGTTAAATGGCATTTCATGATGAACTCATCTTCCATTTTCTTAATGACTAATAATCTTGGGCATCTTCTTGTAAGTCCACTAACTATTTATGTCTCCTCTTAGGAAAACGATAATACAAGTCCTTGTAGTGTTTTGTAATTGAGTTATTATATTCTTGCTTTTAGGGTTAAAAATTTGTTCTCCAATTTAGATAGATGTTCCTTTTCAGATTTATGTTGTACAGTTATATTGTCACTCTGTTCTTTTTTTTTTAACTGTCATCTAAGAAACCACTCGCAAGCCTAAGGTCTCTATGTTTTCTATATGTTCTGTCTCTGTATTTTATGTTTTTCTTTAAATCTATTGCATTTACAGATTAATTATTCTAGAACAATTTTGTATATTATGTGAGATAGGCATTAAGAATTTAAAACTTCTTGTTTTGAAGCAGAATTTTTTTTCCAAGGAATCTGGAGGGAAGCATTTCCCAGCAAAGAAATTATTTTCAGACTGGAAAGAAAATTTAATATTTATATAAATAATGGAAAAGTAATGACAAGTAAAGTTTTAGTACGTCTAGCATTTTGTAGTTATAAGTAGAGAATGAGAGCTTTGATCCTTTCTAGGATTAGAACAACTAGTGGAATGCTAAAAGAAATCAGAAACTGTGAAGGAGAAATTCAGACTCATTGCCTCTGGGAATTCTCTGGAAGTTGAGGAAGCCAGGCTTAGTTCCCCTTATCCAGTTTTAGAATTACTCAACGTGGGATTATTCCATTCAGAAGTGAATTTCACAGCTGTCACATTAAAATGATTCTCATCAATTTATTCACTCCAAATTCTCCATCTGGCATGTTATTTCCTTGTCTGCAAGCCTTAGATAAATTCTTATTTTTGTGGATCATAAATCTTCAAAATACTGAAAATACTAAAAATGTTATTCTCTGAATACTGTCTTTCCTTTCTTTCACCGGGATTGTAATTTCCCAGGTCTGTTTCCTCTTTCTGATTATTTCTGAAAAGATTTTGCAATCTCAATCTTGCACGAAAGATTTTTTTTTCTTTTTAGGATAAGGAGGATATTTTCGTTTCCTTTGTATATTTAATCAAACAGAAATCGTCTTCATAATAAATATTCCACTTCTTTCTCAAGTGTGCGTGTATTTATGTGTGTGTGCACGTGTGTGTGCGTGTGTGTGTGCACGTGTGTGTGCGTGTGTGTGTGTCTGTGTTTCTGAAAGAAAATCCACAAATATACTGCCAAGCTTGAACATGTTTGGTGTCATACCCTGGGTGAGGGGCCGTCAAAGGGAGATTTAGCAAGTTTTATATAAAATTAAACCTCCATCTATATCCTTATCTATTCCCGAAACTTTTTTCATTTTTGCTTACATAGCTCAATAAATTTAATCTATTTTTGCAAATTAACTACAGAGCTAAACAACTTCTTTGGTAAAAAATTATTACATTTACTCTGCAACTTAAAAGCTAGGCAAGAGAAACTAAAAAGTTTGAACATTTTTAAAGAAGATAAACTTTACATTATATTGAAATCTCAAATGTAAAACAGCATATGCAGTTTCTATCCATTAAAAACTAATTAATTTTTTTAATTTTTTCTCATAAATCTATTTATTATTCTTCCCTAAGGGTCTTGTAAAAACTTTTAACCTCTGCATTTGAAGAGAATTTTTTAAAATAATTTCACTTATTACTCATATACCAATAATACAGTGTGTTGTTAACACACTAAAATATTTTTAAGCCGATAATATAGAAATTATCTTCGGTCCAATTCTAAACAGTCAATATGTGAGGAAACCATATAAATAAGCAGAAACAAATTCCATGAATCACGATAGTAATGGTAATGTTTTCAAAATGACAATAATAAAGTCTTAGAATATATCTCTGCAGATTTCCTCAATTTTAAAGTAATGTCATGAAAATAACATCTAATAATACTTCGTAATGAATTTTTCATTTTTGAATTTATTTAACCTGTATTGATTAAGTTTCAACTTTAAAATTTAAAAGCGAATATTTCTCAGGCACAAAGTTAAGATTTTGGTCAGTGAGATAATATTTTGTATCAATGATAAGGAGCTTCTGGAACCAGAGGTGCCAGTATCAAGTATTTAATTCCTTAACATAGAACCAGGAATATGAGTATTCTGACTGAATTTTCCCTCAAGTTCCAAAATGTGTCTGCTCTATCATCAATAGATTATCTTAACACTTTTGATATCTGTTTACTACCTACGAGCTAACTATTAAAATTTGTTGTGCAAAGTAAAATTAAATGTATTTCTGCTTGTCAGCCTCACAATTTAATAAATTCCATTATGTTTGTTGACCTCCTCTCCTTTATACCTCAAAACTCAAAGTTTTTTGCCAACTTCTCAACTGCATTCAAGTAATGGTCTTTGTATTCTTCACTGAAGTCATCATGCCAATAGTTACTATTTTTTTTATTATGATGACACAAGTTAAGAAAATTACTAAGGGACAAAACACTAGTATGAAAAGATATAGGAATGGAAAACTTTTTAAATGAAAATATCATGGCCAAACACCACTGAATATCAGTTGTCCATGAGCCCTAGGCCCACACGTTACAAAATCTTCCTTCAGTGTCTTTTCTCTCCACTCTTACAAAAAAGTACATTCTGAATTAGGGCAAGCTGCCTAAAAATATTTCAAATTCCCAGTCCAAGCCAAGGTTACCATTATCATAAAGAATCCCGATCCAAGCAGACAGCCATATCATCTGCACATAATTATTCATTATACAAATTTAACTTAAAATTGCATTTGAGAAATAGTTTTAAGGACCAGAGGGCAAACTTTGGGTTAAAGTCTGCTCTTATTACCATAGTAAAGTATCACAGGTGCCATATATCATGAAAAGCTATAAGCAAACTATCCTTCCAAGTGTACATAACCCTCAAATGGAGTACTCACGCTTATAGCCAAAAAAAAAAAAGACTAAAAACCTCACAGACGGGACAGTATTTGTGTTGCACAGTACGTTTACGTGAGAAACAAGATACGTACGTGCACAAAATGCTCAATTTCATTGTAAACCTTAAATTTTGTGCTTATATTTATCAATAAAATGGCGGGGGGGGGGGGAGAAACTGTATTCAAGACCTAGAACTGCTCTTGACACCTGACTGGATTCAGAAATATTTTACACTCCTCGCGCTTGGACAGCCTACAGCATTTCAAAAAATCCTTATCCAATGGTGCAACGTACCAGATATCTCAGAACCTGCTAGAATGTCTTGAACCCTATGAGTATGTGTGTGTGTGTGTGTGTGTGTGTGTGTGTGTTTATGTACAGGATAATTCTAGAGAATTAGAATAAAGAAGATCCCTCAATCCAGGGTACTAGCTAACTGGTGACATGTTTCATCTGCTGGGACTCTCTTGTACAACCTTTCCAGCCCTTTATATAGCAATACACATTTAGTAAATTCAGAGACATTTACATCCAGGCAAAATATCTCTAATACTATGTAACACTAATATTGAATAATGCAAAAGCAAATAGTAAAAGGGGAACGTACACTATGCTTAAGCATCATTTTTCCAAAACCATGTTTACAAAAATGATGATTCCATATGTATTATGAAAAATTACTCTGTAAAATTTGAAAAGCCTGTAATATAGCAGTGTTAATTGAGATGAAATATCATAATATTCAGTAAATGTATTGCATTAATGTTTGGATCGTAAATTTGTGTAAAAACTCTTCATAATTGGCCAAATATCATAGGGATTACACAGATACACACACACAAACACACACACACACACACACACACACACACACATATCCCTCCTTTCTGCGTCTGTGGGTGTGTTACTCTACAATCATTTGCCCAGCTAAGAGGTAGTCTGCAAGTCATCTGCAATAGTGAGTAGCTCATTTACAACCTTCTATATTACACAGTTTTTCTCTTAAAGACATTACACACAAACAAAAGTCATCTTCCATGAAACTACTTTCTCCTTTAAAGTACAATGCCCTTTTAAAATATAAGGAATTTTAACAAGTTAAAGTGTAAGAATCTTCCCTACCTGCCAACAGTCACACTGTCACTAATGCACTAACTTCCTGACTCTCCAGGGTCATACAGGTTAACAGAAGCACTTAGAGAAAGATATTGTACAGAAGCTGATGAATAGCAGTTTCCACTAAAGACATTACAGAGAATAATTATGAAATATCTCATTCATCACGGCACCAAGTACAAAACATGAGTATACATTGATTAAGAGAAGTTTACTACCAAGAGCTCACTTAAATAAAGAGGTTTCATTTCACTGGACATGAAATTTTGTTTCTTCAAATCTTGGGTGCATGTCAATGAACAGTACGCCCAGGCAAGGATCAAAAAAGAAAAGGTATTGAACTATGAAGTTATAAAGTGTGTCATGCTTCTAAAGAACAAGTTTTCCAGCTCAATGTTAGCTGATCACTTAGACAAAAGCAAATTTATCTCTATCATTGAACTACATCAGGGTACACCAAGCACTTAAAATCTGTACAGATTTGTATGTGCAGAAATTCCTCAAGTTTAATGTGATGATTGTATAGTGCAAACATCTACTAAGAAAAACAGTAATAAGCCATGGGGGGTGGGGGGAGCTGTGCAGTAAAATGCATCAATTTCTCATGTAACCTGGGAGTCTGAGAACTTGGATGCTGTAGGTTATAAAGGCGTCAAGGGAAAAAGAACAGACTAAGACTGTTTCAGGTACAAATCTTAGAGAAGCTGACAGAGTTCTGATAATTTAAAAATTAAAGAAAAGAGAAAAGCCAATACTTTTAAACCTAAAGACATTCTTTGACATGACACAAAAAAATCCTGAAACTGAAAATGGTTGAATATGTTTATGAAAAGGAAATAGAAATATTCTGAATTACATTCCCATTACATAAAGCAAAATGAAAGGGAAAGAGGTAATGAGTAAGAGAGAAGAAGAAGTGAAGTCGTGAGCTGTTAAAACAAGTAAAGTCACGCAAAATTATTAACAGAAGAAAGATGAGATGGTAAATAGGAGATAAACTTGTTATAAAGAAAAATTGCAGCTTAAAAGAAAAACAATAATGGGAAAATAGAAATATAGAAATGGAATTATCAAACTAAAATCAGACATGAGCTGCCTGTAGGAAGAAAAAACAAATATTGTAAAGCAAATTAATAAATGATAGATATTGTGTGGGGGCAAGAAAACAATTGCATTGGAAAAAAAAAGTTGTGTAAAAAGGAAATCAAGCGGAATTTCTTACAATGTATTAAAGTCATGTTACCTGGGAGAACATTATTATTGTTTCATGATATTGAATAGATTGTGGATAAAATACTTGCAACATTCCATGTCTAGTTCATCAATCATATATGTTTTAAATTTATGTTCTCTTTTATGAATATATTTTCAGATTTAGTGAGGTGCCTATTTAAGGTAAAAATTGTGTGCATACATATTGTATATGTGATTGTCATAATCAAATTAATATATTTATCATCTTAGAAGTTATTCTTTACTAACATTTTTCTTCTTATTTTTCTCTTTTTCTCTGTAGCTATCTTTTTAATGTCTTTCTTTAAATTTTTACTTTTATTCTTAACTATATTAGCAAAGTATGCAAACACATGTCTTTACTAATATGATAGTCATTATCAATTCACAACAGTGACAATGGCAATTGCATTATTATCAATAATTGCTAAGTGCTTAATATGTGGCAGTTTCTGCAGTGCCATCTGATCTTTCTAACAAACCTAATTTGATAAGATTATTATCCCTACATTATACATAAACCATTAATATTTAAAGAAATTGTGTAACTTGCTTAAGTTGAATGGCTATTATCCAATAAAGCTACACTTGAAAATTATATTGCCTCTTTAATCAGAGCTCTGAAATTCTACCCAAAACTGCTTCTTGCATAAACTCCTTAAATATTAAAGATATTATTATTTTTCACTTATGAGTATAAACAAACTTTCCTCAGATGCTTGAAATTTTTATGCTTGCAACTTATCAAAATTTTCCTGATTATCTTACACTGTTTTTATGACAAGAAACTTTTCTCATCTAATTAATACTCATGTAAGGTTTTAAAAAGTATTATAATGCTTATCTATTAAGCTTATCTATTTAAGAATTCCACTTGACATTTATTTCAATGTATATGCTGGAGTTAAGACATAAACTAATTGTTAATATTTAACTCATTTTCAATGTTATTTAATTCATAGCAGACTCACTATTGACTAGTAATTATTGCTCATAAAATTATTAAATTATTTTAAGTATTCATTTTTCTGAGTAATTACATATCATTGCACAAACAATTATTTATATATCAATGACTATGAAATATAACTTTTAAATATATCTTAATGTCTGTAAGGTAAGATTGTCTTATATTTCTCTGTGTAAAATATGAGCCTTACCTGTCTTGTTTCTTATTCTACACTAATGATTAAATCCTGCAACCGATTTTAAATTCCAAACAGTGCTTTTAAACACTTAACTATACTGTATCAGTGTTAAGAACAATAGAGAAATTATATAAGTATTTGTTAAGGAACTACATATATACAAAAACACACAAGATCCATGAGTAGCTATGGGAGTCGCAGCAGAATGAATATTCATGCTCTCCACAAACACTTTCTTTACTTTTTTGCAGATAGGACTCACTCTTTCCTAAAAATAAAAAAAATCACTATTTTCCTTTTTAAATCTACATTATTGTCTGATTTCTAACATCGTATATTTAAAGCACACAACCTATACAAGTCTGGTTGTGCTTCCATAACTAAATATCGCAAAGTAGGTGGCTTCAATACAGACATTAATTTTCTCTCTCTTTTTTTTGAGACAGAGTCTCACTCTGTGGTCCAGGCTGGTCCTAGAGCCCAGGCTGGCCTTGGACTCATGGCAATCCTCCTGTCTCAGCCTCCTGAGTGCTGGGATTACAGGTGTGTGCCACCACGCCCAGTTTATGTGGTGCTGGGGAATTGAACTCGGGTACTTAGCGCTTGGCTTAGCGCTTGCCCAAGCACTTTAACAGCTGAGCCCTTCCTCCAGCCCCGACATTAATTTTCTCATAGCGTTGGAGGCTAGAAGTCCACCATGGAGTTGTCAGCAGGTTTGTCTTTTCTAGCTTCTTGGCATGCAGACTGCCACCATCTCTCTGTGAGGATCCACTGTATCCTATGTAGAGAAAAGTACATTAATAATTTATGTTATGCACAGTAGGCTATATTTTGTATCTGTTCTCCCCTCAACATTGAATCTGTAAAATATGCAAATGGTAGTCTTTGTAATTTCAGCTAATTCATTTGCGTTGCTGCATATATTCCACTTTACGAAAGGGTTGCACTTTCTAAATTTCTACCGATTCTAACCACAATCATACTTTAGTACTTGATTGGTTTGAAGCCCACCAGATTTTGTGGCGCTGGACTCATCTTGCCTCGCTACAGCATGTGCTCGGATCTCACCTGCATGAGCTAGAAATAGCCAGTGTCAGGTCCTTCGCTGTCCTTCCCAGGAAAACCATTCTGTTTTGCTCTTCTGACCACTGCAGGGATTATGTCCTTTGGTGAGAACAGGAAAAGCTGAGAAGAGAACTTTCAGATGAACGTGACTGACTTGTGGTCCAGCGAATGAGAGAAGCACATGCACCCTGGGTGTAGGTGGCCCAACTGGCAGCTTGAGCTAAATAAGAGGGAAGAAGAAAGCTTGTTACAGCTTCTCCTGGGAAAGCTCTGGCCTTCACCGTCATCTACAGGCACTGTCTTCCCATGGCTGATCTTCATCTCAGATTCTCTCCCGTCTCCAGTTTTGCCCCAGCAAGACTAATACAATTCGCATCTCCTCCACCAGAACAAACTAATGATGTCTACCAAGGCATGGCTATAAATATTTGTTTTTTACTATTAGAAATAGTGAATATATATTCACTTGGCAAACAATTCTTGGTATACATGTGCATGATTTTTGTTAGACTTACATGTAAGGTTGGAATTACTAGCCGATAGATCATATGGTCTACCTTAGAACATAAGCCAACCTGCTTTGTAATATAAATCGTGTTCATGACAATTTATATCCCCTACAGCAGTGTATGTAGGTTACTAGTATTGCATATATTTATCAACTCTTGGCATTGCTCTTCTTTTAATTTGGCCATAGACCTTCTGGGCAGTGCTGGGAGAGACCAAAGCATTTGGGTTCACATTGTCCATGTCTCACAGTGAGGATGAATGCAACTTTTCTATTTAAAGTTTTAGGATTTTTAAATGACATGCTCATATTGTTCAAGCATTTCAATAATCATGATACCAGAAGTTATTTTTTTTTCTCCCTAGCACACAAGAGCCCCTTTTCAATTTGAAACATGTCAGCACACAATTTTATATGACATATGTGAATGTGCCTCTCTATTCACTGTATGGATGTCTTTTCATGATAAAAGATATTTGACTATCAGAAGCTCTACTATCAGAGGTTTAACAATCTAACTTATCAGGTTTTTTTCTCTCTCCATCCATCATATCTTTTGAGCTTTTGTATATGTTTATCTAGGGCTGGGGCATAGTCCAGAAATTAGAATGTTTGTCTATCAAGCACAAAGACCCCGCAGACAAGTTCACTAATACCACAAAAGCCAAGTGTATTGGCACATACCTGTAACTTAAGGAGGCTGTGGTAGGAGGATTGCAGTGTGTTTGAGGCCAGCCTGGGCTCCATAGTGAATTTAGGACCAGCCTAGACTACAGAATGAGAATGTCCCTCAGAAAGAAAGAAAGAAAGAAAGAAAGAAAGAAAGAAAGAAAGAAAGAAGAAAGAAAGAAGAAAGAAAGAAGAAAGAAAGGAAGGAAGGAAGGAAGGAAGGAAGGAGAGGGAAGGAAGGGAAGGAAGGAAGCAGAGAGGGAAGGAGGGATGGGAGAAAGGAAGAAAGAAGAGAAAAACATTCTTTTCTAAAACAAAGTTGTGAAAATATTCTTCCATATCAATTTCAGTAGCTTTATTTCAGTTCTTCGCATTCATAACTATAATCTTTGTACATTGAATCAGTACCAGTCCCTGGAATAATCATTTGATCACTACCACTACCACAAGATATGTGCTCACCTAGCTATGAAGTCAAACCATTAACATGATACATTTTAAATGTGTATGGACAAGTGAAAGGATCTATTTATTCTGTACAGTGTGGGTGTGGAATGTTCTCCAAGTCCTTGCGTATTTGATATGGGTTTGGAATGTGGGGATTAATTGGGTCACTGGATTCACCTGTGGAATTCATATACAGGTAGGGGATTGAGCCTTGTCAGGAGGGGCAGATCACTGAGGATTGGCACTGGAGTGCTCTCTCCCTGCTGCCAGCCCTTTCTTGACCCATCTCTGCTTCCGATAGAATGAGCAGCTATTTTCTGCCATACTGGTTCTTCAAAATCCTTCACTCCTGCCAGACTACCATGTGAGAGAAATACTGAGACTTCAGCCCTGAGAGTTAAAATAAACGTATCCTTCTTTACGCTGTGGGAATTGGATATGGAGTTATAGGGACACGAAAGTGATTATAGCACTCCTACAAAGCTACGTGCTGTCAATGCCAAGTACATGACTTTCTTGAAAAAGCAAATACATAGAAGAAAGATGGTGGTTGCAAGCAGTTCAAAGGAGGAGTTTACACAGGTGAAACATGGAGATATTTTATTCTATTTACTTTGTTATAATTTCAAATTTAACAGAAAATGTTAAATAGAATACTGCATCTAAACCTCTAGCAAAGTAAACATTAGTAGAACCATACTACTTACTTCATAGTAAAAAATTGAACCTTAATATGTAAATTAAATACATAGATATTGGGTGTGTCAGAGGATCATAGGGACAATTCAGACTAAGAAATAACAGAATATAAATCAGTCATGAATCTTGCAGGAATGGGGGAAATAGAGTGATAATGTAGGCAATATTTTGGGGTTTTCTTTGGAAGTGAGACTAAATTTTCTGTGCATAAACATTTTACCTTAGCTCTCGAGAGATATCGCTTAACAATTCTGACAACACTGTAAGTGTATATGCAAATTAAATAATTAAACAAATGAACAGTAAATAGGAAGAATTAGATTTCTCCTGGTTGCAGTGAGCGATCGCAGAGACTCAAGAGAAGGAGCTAGAAGGGTCCTTAAGGTGATGATTCAGAGTTTAGTGAATCAGACCAGTCAAGATGAGATTAACACCGACAAAGATGGCTTCAAATGGAAGTATTGACAGATGGGAGCATCCACATAAGTCAGTGTAGGGACACAAATCTCTGTGTCTGAAGGACCTAAAAGTCAAAGCTTCTTAGTGGTGATGAATATGTGTGACACTGTTAGATGCTAGTTCTTAACGCTATAATAGTTTAAGTAAAATATGCCAAAGCCCTTGAAGACACTGCTGGTACCAGATGAGCAGTAAATGCACCTTGTAAATACAGATTCTTCTGTATTCTGTCATGATAAAAGTAAGAAAAAGTCAAAAATAAATAAGCATACAAAAATAAGGAAGCCAAAGGAAATGTGAGTTAAATGAAATAGGTCTTGGTGACCAGAGGTGAAACAATCCAAGCGACAACAATAACAAACTAGTAACTTATTCATCGAGAAAAATCATGGGTCCCTTTGGCAAAAACTGGGCCTGCTGTGTCTGCAATGGGGTGGACTAAATGCCTACAAATAGAAAGATAGGTGATGGATAGTAGATAGATAGATAGATAGATAGATAGATAGATAGGGAATTGCCATGCACAATTTTTCTGTATCTTTCTTAATTTTTTTAACATTCTAAGGAATTATGAACAGGAACACGTTAAGATGTTCACTCCATGGATAAGAGGTAAAAAGGAAAGAACAGTAAGGTGGCACTATACCATTCAAGGACACACCCTTCGGGGGAACTATAGGCTTCCCACTAACGAACTCCTCTTGTGGGTTTCATTCCTTTCCAATAAAGCTTTATAGCTACCACATTATCAATACAGAGGCCTTTGAAGGGATTAAATATCCAGCCTATAGCAAGTACAAGAATTCTGAGGGCCTGTTTTGGTAGGTATATTAAGGTCAATATCTAGATTAAAAAAATAATGTTCCCTAATTCTGTCATTTTTTTCTTAGTGTATACACACTCTCCATTTCACTTCGTATAAATTATATATTCTGTGTCCAAACTAAGAGATGAAAATACCAGTATATCAAATTAACTCTTATTTAATTATACATTTAGAAAAAACCCGAGGTTTTCGATGAAAAAAAACGAGTTTATTTTGTTGATACTTAAATGTTCAAAATATCTGTGACTAGACAATTTTTTACTCCAATAGTTATATTTTTCATTTTTAGGCCAATATTCCCAGTAATTTCAATCAAAGGACTTCATCTTATGAGGAGAAGCTGATATTAAGACAAATATTTTAGAATTATTGGATGATTTTTTAATTCACATCAGGCACAGTAGTCTGAAAGCAAAATAAAAAGACTTGATTTTCAGTGGCTAGGCACTTCAGAGAAAAAAGGTTTATTGTTGTTTTTTTAAAAAATTTTGCCTTGGATTGACTGCTAGTACCTCATGAAACTGTAACTGATTTTCTGAATGATGAAATTATTCATGAACAAAGAAGAACACAAAATACAACATTGGGATAGGTTAGTTTTCCTTCTTCTGAAAGAAAAAGACATCTAGTTCAAGCACTGAGTAAACAAACAACAAGAATTTGATTGTAAAAGGTAGAATTAATCCAAAATATCAGAAAGAGAGAGAGAGAAAGAGAGAGAGAGAGAGAGAGAGAGAGAGAGAGAGAGAGAGAGAGAGAGAGAGAGAGAAATTGTTTAGCTCCTGAGAACTCACATAATATTTAACTTTTGGAATCTGGATTATAAAAACCAATCTGATGACATGTTGAAAAACTTGTGGATAAGGAAAAATAAGTTTCATTTCTTCTGTGTCTCCCTTCACTATGTTGATATGTCTAGAGTGAAGCAGAAATTTTGGCAAATGAGAAATCTCTGTACATCGCACTCAATTATCCTAGAGTTTGCCATGGGCTTTATATTGCTAAGAATTCCCTATATGCCCTAGTGGGCACCACGCACACGCGGGCGCGGGCGCACACACACACACACACACACACACACACACACACACACACAAATAACTTAGAGTGCCGGTTACTAAACGTCCTTGGGTAGGCGAATGGGGAAGGGTGATGAACACTAGTTGGCTAAGAATGTAGGCTTGCTAGAGTTAGAATTCAATTTGAATGTACTCACCCAGTAGAAAAGTAGTGTTGCTAATATGCAATAAGGCATAGGCTTAGACAAGCAAAAGAGGCGTAGGCAGAAGCTGCCGACCTCCCAGGGACAAGTAGCATGCATTGCCTCTGCTAACAAGGGTAATAATAAATCAGAACAAAAGTAACTAGAGTGGAAACAGGCAAAATTAGAGAGAGGATCCCTACAACACTACCCCTAACAGGAGCAATGAGAATATTTGAGGTGAGAGAGCATTGTCCGATGCCTATAATATTAAATATGCTTCTAGTGGAAGAGAGGAATGGAGAGGATGAAGAAGGAATTCTCGTAAAGCAATAAAATACTCTCTCAAAGAGACTGAATAACTTGGAAGTAGCCACGTTATTTTAACAAACAAGTTTAATTGCATTTGGCTGTGGGGCAGAAGTTGGGGCTCTAGAGCTAAGTGGATTGTTAAAAAGAAAGAAATGGAATACTATTTTCACACATTTGAGCATTGAAAACATGAATTGCAAATCTGCTCACAGCCTAAAAGGAGAAACCAGCAATAACTAATGTATCTTGCCTACACTAGGCACATCTATGTAAAAATGCCCTTCGGCTTTTACATGGAAACATGCTGTAAAACATGATTTTCTTCCAATTGACTTTCAAATTCAACATAGCCTTGCCTAACTTTAGTGAGGAAAATAAGAGGAATATGCTTTATTCTTTTTTCTTTCAATACTGTAATGTATAATATGATCATTTGGCCTAACAAATAGGAATAGTTGAAAAAATCATATTCTTGTCTTGTTTAGTTTGAATTTTATGTTCTGTATTTCAATTTTATTTAAAATTTACCTTTTCGTTTTTAATTTTCTAAAAAATATATTAGACAATTTCTTAGATGAGCAAAATCTTATAAGAAAAAAATAAGCATGCACAACCAGTGTGCCCACTAATTCAAATTTGTTTTCCTTCTTCTCAATGAAATATTAGGTACTGGATAATCAATAAGGTTAGGTGTCTGAGAACATTCCTCCTCTTTGAATATAAGTCCTATTATCTGTTCTCTTTCTGCTACTAAGATAGTAGCCATTTGTTCTGTTCATCTGTATCGCTGAAGTGTCACTCTGACGCTTATTTTTCACTTCTCATGAATTTGATCCCAATCCACTCTGCACTAACTGAACCCGAGTGCTTGAAACAGAAATGGATCATTCAGAACAAGTATCATTCGATTTACTGTCAATAAATTACACTACAATATCTCAAAATAAATTTACAGTAGAATCTGAATTAACACTTAAGGACTATGGTCCAATATACTATTTCATAAGGCATTTTTAAAATAAATTTTGAAAGCACTAAATAAGCATGGAATGATGTTATGTTTTCACAACCTGTAGTTCATCAACATATTGTTATCTTTTGTTTCCTTTTTCTGTATATATTCTGTTGGATGCTCTCCAAAATGTTTCCTCATGGTTTCACTTCTTGATTTTGTTTTTTTGTAAATGTAAGAAGATATTTAATATGTTTGCTTTTCTGTAGACTCCAAACATGAAAATTCTGTTGTAACTAAACTATGATCATTTGATTAAGAAGCATCTTGCTAGTTCAAACTTAGTCCAATACATAGGGTTGGACTGTCTTCTAAAATCTAGCCTTGCCAACCTCACTTTTATAGGAATGAAATGATACCAAGTCAATGTAGCCTTTTGAGCTGAGGTCTGTGGCTTTAGGATTCTCAGTTCCTAACTTAGAAAGAATTCATGTCATTTGGATGTAATTTGGTAGGGTGCAAATTTTATCTTCAGGGTTGTGATGGCTCAAGAAAAAGCTATGTTATTTGCACACTGAGATAACCTTAAAGATTGTAGAAAAGTACACCCAAAAATTGCCCAAGAGAAATTTTGAAGCAGATAGCTGTGAATAAAGACATCAAAGTCCATTTCTTACTCGGAAGTATCCCTAGTGCTTGACAACAGAATTTGATGAGCAGGTCAAATAAAAAGGTAGAGAAGACTATCAGAATATTAAACTGAAATTGAATGATAGGGGAGGAAAACAGTCTATATTACAGCACAAAAACAGTCTATATTAAAGCAGAAAAATAAAGATAAAGGTTGTAGCTTATGCTTTTAGTGTGTGTGTGTGTGTGTGTGTGTGTGAGTGTGTGTACTCGATTTGTGTATAGAAAATAGGAGATCAGAAAGACTGTCCAGAAAAAAAGTAGTCTGAGTAGAAAAATCAAAGTGTAGCTTCTGAGCATACCAATTATAATTAAAGTTAAGAGACTGATGAAATCATTAGGGAAACTGAATAGAACAGAGGTGCTCAGGTCTGGGATCTGGGCGCTTCAGTGTTGAGAGGAGAAGGAAAAAGGAAGCAAAATGCCTAGGGAGACTCACCCTAAAGAGTAGCTAGGACATGAACTCCAGCAATAGCTAGAAATTGTGTGTGTGTGTGTGTGTGTGTGTGTGTGTGTGTGTGTGTGTGTTTTAAGCATCATAGTTGTAGACAGCCAAGGATTGTCTAATAAGGAAAGAGGAGAGAAAATAGAAAAGGGAATAATACACTAAAGGGTTCTTTTGAATAGAAAACAAAGGATAAGATTCAGAAGACATGATCTATAAATGATTTAAATTCAGATAAAAACATAAGTAGAAATAATGATAATAGGACAAAAGACTGTTAGTTAAACATTAAGCGTCACTGGGAACGATTGGATAGCTGTAATGTGAACACGTGTAGAAGTGCTTTTTGTAAGGTCTTTTTTTAGACAAAGTTTTCCAGGAACAGCCCCGAGTTGGCAAGTGTCTAATTAAGGAGGTAGTCCCAGGAGAGAGCTGTTGGGAGTTGGGACGTGGATCAGAAACAAAACCAAGCGAGTGTGCGATGCTGGCCAAGTTCCCAAACATCGCTTCGGCATGATCCAATAGGGGATTGCCAGACAGGACATTTTACTTCAAAATTTCCAATGTTGTAAGCATAATGTGTCTGCTGTTTGTGCTACTTTTAAATTTTCTTTCTGTTGTTTCTATGTTTCTATTGGCAAGCGAGGTTGCATAGGCTTCTGATTTCTTTAGCAGTGTTAGCAGAATTCAAAGGTCTAGCCCTGAGGAGCTCTGTGGATATTCAAAGGTGGAGCACACGGCTGGTGTGGGTGGTTACAGAAGTTATATGAGGCTGAGCTGGCAGATGTCATGGCAGCTTCCCAGTGGTGAAGCAGCGGCAGCTCCCCACCCTGCTTCTGAGAGCTACACTTACATATTGCTACTCCAGCCCAACCAATAGACCTGCAGGCTCTGAATCATATAAAGAACAATTTCCCTGTTTATCTTTGTTTAAAACTGGATTCAGTTCGCTAATGATTTGTATTAGGATCTTCGCTGGAGAACTTTTGAATGGTATCTCCATTCCCTACCAAAAAAAAAAAAAAAAGTCTTGAATGGAAATGATATCATCAACACAAGCTATTTTATTAATATTTTTATATCATGTTAATGAGTTATACAAATCCAACAAGTCTGGGAGATTGCAAAACAGGGAAACCAAGACCTCTAAATTTTTAATAGGAATTAGGGTAGCAAACTGGATTTTGAATACCTAACCAACAGCCAAAATTAGATTCAAAGTGGCTGCTCTGCTAGAAAACCATGAGATGAGCAGAGTGAACACTTCCTGAAACATAGCTTCCGAATTACACTCGTCAACACAGAGCCCTCATTATGGCAGGAGCCACCTGCAGGGTAGGAGCGATATGCCAAATAATTTATGTTGCACTCTTGAAAAATATTTAATTGGAATCCAAATATGAAGAAACATTCAGAAAAAAAATTCAAATTGAAGAGCATTCATAAAATAATATTTCTCCAGCCTCTTGAAAAATGTCATTTGATGAGAAATTTAGAAATGCAGTTGTACTCCAGTGAGAACGGCATATATCACAAACTCAAAACATCTATCGAGGTTGTAGGGGAAAGGGGACACTTCCGCATTGCCGGTGGGACTATAAACTGGTTCTATCACTACGGAGGGCAGTCTTGAGGTTCTTCAAAAGGATACGTATGAATATTCCATTCAATCCAGAAATATCCCTTCTAGGTACTTTTGCAAAAGAGTTAACAGCAATGTATAACAGTTACATGTATACTCACGTTTACAGCAACACAACTAACAATGTCAAAAATGTGGAAGCAGCTGAAATATTCATCAACAAAAGGTAAGAAAATTATGGCATATACACAATGGAGTACTCCTCTTCCATAAATAAAGATGGGTTTGACGCTTTTGTAAGTAAATGGTTGCAACTTGAGACCACCATGCTTAGGGAAGTGAGTCAGACAGTTAAATATCGCATGGTTTCTCTAATATGAGAACTCTAAAAACCACGTATCTTATGGTATCAAATAGGTGTGGTAGTGAGAGGTAGGGGAACTAGGGAGGGAGTGGGAGGCTGCAGAGGTGGTCACGATGCTGCAGACAGAGGCCCTGTGAAGGAGGAGCAAGCCAACGCTTAGGGACTGGGGCAAGACTGAGCTTTCCCAGGAAAAAGATGGAACAATGTTTGTTCTTCTTCCCATTGTGTACTTCATTCTGTCAGTTAGAAACCCCATACCCAGGCTCAGAGTGGGTCCTCCTTCCTCACTTTCGGATCTATAAGTCCATAACAAACACCAGAAAGCTCTGGTCCTGGCAACTGCTAGTCTCAAGAAGTTCACACAATCTTTTGAAGTCAAATTCCAAGCATCCCCCTTTTCCAACCAGGTCCTATCTCCCAATAGCACAAAATTCCTTAGTTATTCCAATACATCCAAATACATGAGGCTTGGGGGGCGGGGGGTACTCCTGATCCAAACCATGGAAAGAGTCAGTGCAATCCCAATAAATATTTCATTTTCTGTCCTTTTAAAAATAGAAAAAAAATCCTGAAATTCATATGTAAACAAAAAAGAACCAAGTAAACAAGGCAATCATAACTAAACACATACCTGGAGGTATCACTTTAGTTAATTTCAAATATACTACAAAGGTATAGTAAGCTAAAATAGCAAGATGTTTATTGGCCAAAAAAAGCATATTGACCAGAGGAAAGAATAAAGAACCCACCCATTATGGTTAGTACATTTTATCAAAATAATAAAGATATCAGGGTATTGGTAAATATGTATAAACATACACTTTTGATGGATCATAACTCATGAAAGACACCTTGGAGGCTCCTCAAAAATCTAAATATGGGACTACCATATGGTCCCACATTCACACTTCTGGGTCTTTAACCAAAATATTTTATCAATTTGTCTAAAAGTTGCCTGAATCCTCATCTTCATTACAGCGCCATTCCCAATGGCCCCCTTATAGAACCAAGCTAAAAGAAGATGTGGCGTATATACATAGCACGGAGCCATTGAAAGAAAGAAATTATGTCATTTGTCACTATGTAGACACAATTGGAAAACACTATGCCAAGTGAAATGAGCCAAACAGAGAAAGATGAATACCACATGCCCTCCTTATATGGAGAAACAAAATAAAAAGAAAAAACAATAAAGTAATTGACTCATAAACACAAGGAGTAGAATGGTGGTTTCTGAGGTGGCTAGCTGGAGAAAAGCTAGGATTACAGTCAAAATGTACAAAGTCTCAGCCAAGAAAAATACTTCTTTTTAATCATCTATTTTTGCTTTTTGAGTACTTTTTTCATAACATGGTGAAAAGAGTGGTAGAATGTTATAACTTTGAAAAATTCTCAATAGAATAATGTTCAATATTTGAAGCAGATAGGTTAATAAGTTTGATGTACTTCTCATCGTATTCTTAAATCATAGTCTTTAATTCATAACCTAATAAAGTCATAAATTGTCAATTTGTAGTATAATCAGGGGTTATGAAAATATCGACTAAATGTAGCAATGTAATGTAAAAATTAAAGGAGGACCAACTATTGATTGGATTTTTAAAGGAACTAAAATTTCCATGAAATAAAATGTATGAAGGATACTTTTGAAAAAAGGTCCAAACTTGAGTAACAGCCTTGTATTAGATAATAAAGTTATATCCGTGTCCAATTTTCCTTAATATCGTAAGTGTGTGATAATTATGTTTAATTTCTAGGAAACATACTAAAATATGTGCAGGTAAAGAACATATCTTCACTGTATCAAGGATTCAGACAGACACACATACTGAAAGTGTAAATCAAAGAAAGATTCTTTAAAAAATGACAGGTATAGGACAAAAGTGTAAATGTAGTTCATTGTACCATGTTTAATCCTTTTCTGAACCATTGAACTGATTCAAAATATAACCCAAAATTAGATAACACAAAAGAATTAGGATGATTCCTTTCATGTGCCCTTAATAAATCAGTAAAAACGTAAAAATTACAAGTAACAAGAATATGTGTCCACAAGAAAACACAATCTATCACCTTCTGTTTTATACAAATTAACATCTAAAATGTGCTGGGGCTCCAGATTTTGAAAATTAACCCAATTAGCAAAAAAAAAAATGTAAAATAAAATTTCTTATTTCTATCAGTTTAAATCAAAGAAGCAAACCAACAATTCCCCTGGCATCATTTTACTAAGCCAGCTGAGTCTCTTCACTCACACAAGCACTGAGAGAGAACCGCACTGTACTTCCGGAACTCACATTCTTCAGAAATTATATTTAAAATACGTGTAGTCTTACAACTTGGATTAAATAATATTTATTATGATGATACTTTTAAACATAATATATGTCATAAACCTATGACTTACATACAGCAAATTGTCCTATGAACATATTACTACTCTTTCTTTTTTTCAAAGACAGAAAACAGAATTAGAAAATGTTCCTCTATGTTTAGTCTGATATTAGATCATCAATTTGATTTTAGTTGATGTTCTTTGTTCGTGAAAACTACTCTAGTTTAAAATTCAGCCCAGCCTAGATGTGGTATATATTACTTATGTATAAGCCAGGGCAACTTAACCAGAACCTGCCACAAAAAAGTCAATCAAATTAAATCTTCCTAAAAGTCCTATATTAGGAGGCTCAATGTGCTTATATGTGATATTTTCATTAATGTGCTTAAACGTCAGAAATGATCCTGGCTTATTATGTGACAAGTTTATATGATTTTTTTTTCCCTTTGGTAAGAATGTATTAAGTTTGAAATCCTTAAAGGAATTGTAAGCATATGAAAGAAATAGAGCTATTTCTATGGCAACAAGCTTTAGCTTTAGGACAAACTCTAAATCTGTCTTTTGTGGAATAAGATAGATTTGGATGTTTGCAACACACAGCTGTCAGGATACCTTCATAAGTTTACAATTTTGGAAATATCAGTTATTTTACACTCTCTATTTTTGTCAGACTTCTTTTATTTCAGTACTACAAAAAATATATTTTTTAAAGAATGAACAATTTTATCATGATTTTAATTTTAAAATCTCTGTTGTGTGAAATTAATATTTATTTTCTTTCCACATTTTGTTTCAACTGCTCATTGATTCTGAATTGTTCTTAAAAATTAAGAGAACTTTCTCTTCCGTCAAATTTGGAAAAGTTTCATAATTCTCAAAGTATTGAATGCCTATGCTACTTTAAATAGGATGATGAAAGAATGTAAGCTTATTATAAATTCTTAAACGTATAATTTTTATTTTTGATGACATATATATGAATACAACTGTATTGTTTTTAAATAATAACATGAAAATTCTCAGATGTGATCTATTGAACTTAAATTCTTCCTTTGATAAGCAGATTGCATTGATCAATGACAAGATTAACACATATCTGAACTCTGAAAAGTTTTCCAGTAATGCATAGCAAAGCTATCGTAAAACTAACACAAAACATCTGTTTCTGAAAACCAATAGAACATCTCATATTACTGTGTAAAAAACACAATCTCTGGAATATTAAAAATTGTGTTTATAATTAAGGATACTTTATATTCCGATGTCCTGCAACATTAATGAAACTTTAGATCTATTTTTCTTATCTGAAAAATTCTGCAGCATAAAAAATGAAGCAAATGATAATTATTACTGAGGATACACTAAAATATAAATAAATTAGTCAATTAAAGTGATAAGAAGTACCGGGAGCAGATAAGCAGATGAGAAATAAACGTTTGATTCAAGCCGTTATTCAACTGTTTGGTGATAAAAAGATGAAGTTAGTAACAGGAAAAGACAGTGAATAGAAATTTGCTAAAACACACAAAAAGGAACATGTTTGCAATTGTCTTCAGCCCTTCTATAGCCATGGGGCAAGAACTAACCTTGGATACCAGCCTCTGGTCCTACAGGGGGTGCACCTGACCAAATCTCTGCGCGTGACCCAGCCTCTGCTTCCTCTAGCAACCCTGGTTTTCTGAGTTCTGGCAGTGAGGGTTTGACTTCACTTCGTGCATCACACTGTGATGTTTTTTGGGGTAACGTTGCACGTTGCCTCTGCCTCGCTCTCCCTCTTTCCCTCCCCTCACAGAATCTAGTTAATTGCACATCGTTCTTACATGTCACTATAGTAATCTTTTCCTGAAGTAATAACTTTGACATTCCAGGAGTAAAGCAATCCTACTAATATTTTGATATCAGATTTTAACAGCTGCAATTTTGCATCCCTTAGTTGGGTGGTTCTCCAAACTTCTAAGACTCTTGCCATCATTCTCTGACATCCAGTAAGCATGTGCATTTGCATGAATTACTGTTAATAATAAGATGTCAAGAACAAGGACGACTCTTCACTTTATTTACTATAATTTCTTTTACCTCTGTTGATAAATGCCTCTGACAGCAGCAGCAGCGCTTAGGCTTTGAGGAGAAGACGAAGTAGAAGAAGGAGGAAGAGGAGGAAGGGAAGAAGACGACGAAAACAAAGATGAGGACGTTCAGCAGAAGCAAAAGGAGACGAGGACATCCATGATGACAACTTGAATCCCATGCTTGGACTTGATTCACAACACGCTCACTTCTTCCTGTGAGACCGGAGCATAAATTTCACTGTACATTTTGTTGTTGTTGTTGTTGAGATAGTAATGCAAATTGTTGTTACATAGACTGTGCTCAGCCTCTTGTAATTCCTATCTTTTAAATTAAATAATTAAATAATCAGGAGGCCATTTCCCTGAGGCTGTCTGCACCTTGGGTTTCTACAAATAAAGCAGTGACGTTGAAAATATAAATGAAATGAAACATAACATAACTATAAATATGTTTTATAACAACAACTGGGTGTCAATCAGTTCCAGCCTACATGTAGTCAACTGCAGGCAGTGTTTGGCCAAATAAAGTAAAGAGCCAGCTGTGGTCAGTGGGCTTCTCTACCCTTCCTTAGTGTTCAACCTACAAAAATTCTCTGCTCACGCTGCCCCATGGAATTCTCTGAACCCCTCTGATTCTGAGTGCTGCCCAAATGAAGAACCACTGTCACTTGATCAAATAAATTTTGTTCAACACACACACACACACACACACACACACACACACACACACACATATATATATATATATATATAAATTTTAACAGACCTTATGTTAGAAAGGTTCAGGTAGGATGCACTCAGATATGAGATACACAGGAAGCTCCTAACATATGTGCTGGTTCCAGAATTACCAAAACAAACAAACAAACAAACAAACAAACAAACAAACAAACAAAGAAAAAACGAAAAACTTGAACACAGCTTGATGAAAAAAAGCTCTAGCCCAGCTATCAGGGTATTTATAACATGGAGTGGATCTGCCAACTCAATCTTTCTAAATTAAGGGTTTATATAATGCCTTGGAAGGTTGTAACACAAGATTCTGGAAGTAGAAATATAGTTGAAAGTTTTCCACCCTCTCCAGTAAAGCACGGGTAACTGACGAGCTGACTGTATCAGGTGCTAAGGGGTCCAAGACACCTCTTGTTTTGTGTCTCCTTGAACAACAACAACAACAACAAAAAGCCAAGAAAAAAGCTACAAACAGAATGGTGAGTTGTAAAAAATATTTTCTAATATAAAAGTAAAATTTCACAATTAGGGTACTTTTCTTCAACACATGTTAAGGAAGCTATTTGTTATATCCATCAGTGCATGCAGAATCTCCACTTTCATGTTTCTTTGTGATCACAGCTGAAGTCTTATCAAACACAGGGACAATGGTTCTTTTGCTCTGTCATTTCCAAACCTGAGCTTAAATCTCCATTATTGATTTTTTGTAATGTCTCTTCAATTATTCAGACACAGTGACCATTTTTTATTGCCATTTTCAAAATACTTAGAATATCCTTCCACTCTACCTTCATCTTACGTCTCTTCTGGTTGTTTTTCATTTCTCTTCTTTGAATCAAGAAATATCAATTTACATCAATAAGTAAAGATTCACACTAAATCTAGAAAATTAAAATGGAGCTCTCCCATGTAATTTTCTTTCCCTACAATTTAGTGTAACTGGGAAAAGAGAGTAAATATTAAATAAAAATGAGATTGATATTATAAATAAGGAAATACAAGAATCATTCAAGTATATCCAACAAAACAAATTACATACCAACTGATTTTATGAAATTTAGCATGGAGAAATTGAACACAATTGTATTAGAAGAACCAAGAAGATCAAAATGGGAGTGGACCCAGCCAGAGATGAACTAGCAGGAAGATTCCCTTGTCCTTAGGGATGGAAGGATGAAAGAGCTGGCCAGTGTCCAGGGCCACCAGACAGGAACTGTAAACATGCCAGAGACCTATTCACTAGTAGAAGCCTTTCCCAGGGCAAGCAAAAAAAAAAAAAAAAAAAGGACAAAAAAGGACAAATGTTCTTTTCTGCTTTCCTCCTGTCCTTCCAGTTTCCTTAGATCATTCACTGACCAAATTAAAAATAAGTAATTTTTTTTTGAGACAGGGCCTCACTATGTAGTTCAAATTGGCCCTGAACTCATTATGCAGCTTAAGTTGACCTTGAACTCAGGACTACCTTCCTGCCTCAGCATTTCAAGGCCTAATATTACAGGCAATACAAGTACATGTTTTTTTTGTGAAAAAAAAGAACATTGGAAACAGAGTTTCTTAAGTGAGATCCTTGAAGTACAAAGATTATTCAAATAAAAGAAGGACAGAAAATGATTCTGTGGACAGAAAACTATCCAACCAAAGGCATAATGCAAACAATGAAAACAACTTATCCAAACATTCTGGAACAGAGAGAGTACACTGTTCTGTTGTTTCCTATGTATAAAATCACATTTCAGAGAAACAAAACATATGTTAGGTTAAAAAATGATAAAATCAAGCCAGGACTGGTGGTACAATCTTAAAACCCAGCATTTTGGAGGGATGAAAAGCGAGAGTCCCAAGCAAGCTAGGGCAACTTCAAGACTTAGCAAGATTTTTTCTTCAAATAAAAAATAAAATGGGTTGAAATGAAGCTCAGCGTGCAGGTCCTGAGCTGAAACCCAGTGCCACAAATAATAAACCAAGAAGTCTTTGACATCCTTGATAATGTGAACCTATCTCCATCTTCTCTGTAGCTGTAACATTGAGGTGAATTTCTTACCGGGTTCTATCTTTACAAAATGAGAGGGAAAGAAGGAAATGAAAGTGAATTTCTGCAAATTTCTGAGAGATCCATATGTCATCTGTAGATGGACGCATACAAAAGAAACACATGATTTTCATTTCTTTTGTACTTTAATGATGTATGAAAATCATTTTTGAAGTCACTTGTGTTCTTAGAGCATCGAATTACACTGAATATCTGTCCACTAAATTTTGTTTTTTCTCTTAGGAAATAAAGCTAATTAAATATGATAACTTATTATTTTTTCTATGTCATTCCACTTTATATGTGATAGCAAGTATAGATAAAGAAAAGCAAAGAAATATACTTTATAATACATAATAAACCTCACAATAGTATAAAACTTGAAACAGCAATTCACTTACCAAGTACAGCAAATCCTTGCATAACTCCCATATTTAATAATATTTAAATATATTTAAACACATAATTTTAGTACCATTACTCAGTCTTTCCAGCTATCAAACTTACATGATAGATTTTCAAATTCAAGACATGAAACTAAGAATAAAAATTGGGCATTAATATAGAACTACCAAATTAAAATGCTTTCTTTATTTCAACATGGACTTTATCACACATGATTACTACAGATTGTTTCTTAAGGAATTGATTTCTCTTTTCAAAGCCCTAATGTCAAAGTTCGGATGATTTACTCAAAGCTTGAACAAAGGACTCACCAGCGTCCAAAAGCACTTGGCTATATTGGCAAAAACTGTTCTTTTTTATAAACAATATTCTTGTTTGATGCTCAAAGCAAGGCAATCAGCACATCTCCTAAGAACTCTATCAAAGCCATTCAATTGCTCTTTCCCTTCAAAAAGCAAAGGAAGCAAAAAGGCACTTAGCCTTTCTTCCATCAGGAAAAAGGGCCATTTCTCTAGCTGTCACCTTTTCAACTTTAAAAACATGAGCTTCAAAGCTTATAAGAATATAGGTGAATTAGATATTTTTCCAAAGCAACAACACACAGAAAGTATTTCATCAGAAGAATTTTCCCATGATGACAAAAATCCTTATGACAATAAACATGTGCCTTGCACCTAAATTGATCTCACTTGCTACAAAAATGACCTTCATATTGAAGAAAACCATTTAATATTTATGCCCAGTGTTAGAAAAGACATGCAAAAACTCACAGTTGGGGCCCACTGATGTCAGTTTAAAGTAAAAAGCAAACAAACAAAAGTATAGGGGACTATACTTTCATTATCGCTTTCTTTTTGTGATATTAGAGAATGAACCTGTGGCTTTGTATTCACTACAACCCAAACTTTCTTCTCACTTTTAAATTTGTTTCAGGGTCTCACTAATTACCTAAGCTGGTCTCAAAATTGCCTTCTTCTTGCCTCCGCCTCTCCAAATGGTAAGATTGCAGGCACTCACCATCAGACCAAGATGTGTGTGTGTGTGTGTGTGTGTGTGTGTGTGTGTGTGTGTGTGTGTGTGTGTGATTTCTTAATCTGCTCTGTTAATGTCTTAAATTAATTAATGTGGAAAGACAAGATAAATTGAAATGAAATATTGATGTGTTAACATTAAAGTTTACCAATTCATTACATTTTCTCATGCTTTTCTTAATTATTTTTTCCTTTCTTTGAGTTAGCTGATGTGGTAGTTAAGCTCGATTGTCAATTTCAATGCTTTGGGAGCTTCCAGAAGGTTAGCAAAGCACACTTTCATCCAGTGTCTGGGTGAGTCATGGAGGTCTGACCTTAGGACTTATTTGTAGTTTCCTGTACGTTGCTCTCAAACCTAGTTTCTCTGCTCTGCCTTCTGGCTGCCACGAACAAAGGAAGTTTCTTAGGCCATACCTTCCCAATGTGATATTCCTGCCTTGGGGACAGCCAGCTATTGAGAGAATTCACTGAGGACATAAAACAATTTAAAACTCTCTTCTGTTAAATTGTGGTCTGCTGGATTTTGTGTTCCAATGATCAAAAAAATGCCAATGCATAAAATTGGTACCAAAAATAAGTTTGTTGTTGTAAGTAAACCTGAGTATGTCATTCAGAACCCTTTGGAACTGGTTTGTGGGAATTGGTTTGTGGGAAGTGTTTGAAAAGACTTGGAAATGCAGGCCAGAGAAGCCCTGAAATGAGTAAGCAAAGCCTGATGAGTGATTCTGGTTACAATTCAGAAGACCAGAATGTTGATAGCCATGCAGTCAATAAAGATCAGGCCTAGGGAATTTCATTTGAGAAGAAAAGCATCATTGACAGTTGGAGTAGAAGCTTTGTGTGTTTCACCTTTCTCAAAAATAAGTCTATATTTCTCCTCTATCCAGACAGTTTGCAAGATAATGATATCAAGGGCAGTGGACTGAATAATCTGGAGAGTAAATTCAATGCTGTCTGGTGTGCAGACTCTGCCATGGGTACCTCTGACTGCCTCACCTAGATATACAGTGATAACAGTGAGCATAAAGCGCAGCAAAAATAAAATTAAAACAAATGAATTTGGGATAAGAACGAATGATGTGTAAATTTGAGGTCATGGCTGGGGATGATATTTTTGTATACAAGTATGATGTCATGATCAAATAATATTCAAATATTACTATCCTGAGTCCAGTTTTGAATCTTTACTTTCACTTAGGTATTTTTAATATCTTGTTTTTCAGTATAATTCCTTTGACTTCCAATGATCTTTTATTTCAATAATCAAATAGAACTTATAAGAAATTTGTAGTGGGATATCTGTTTCAAGTTCCCATTCTACTGCTCTTAACCTTAATTTAACAGTGCATGGTAATTTATTTTGTCATTTGCCTTTCATTTAGAAACTTCTTTCAGCCAATATTTAAAGGCAGTTTTTCAATTAACAAAGGTATGTTTAATTTCCCTTAGTTTCTTGAAAGACAGCTTCATTGGGGATAGAATTTGCTGTTTATAATATATTTATCATTTAAAAGCATTAATTACTGTCTTCTGGTGTCCATATTTTCTAAGAATTATGTTACCTTTGTAAATTTTTTTCCCATAAGTTAGCATGGTATTTCTTTATGGATTCTCTCGATTTCATTTATTCATTATGTTTAATTATAATGTATCTTAGTGTTGATTTTTTGGATTTAGTTCATTTATTTTGTTTTATTGTTTCCATAGTTTTATGTGTTTTTCCAAATTTGGAAAGATATTAACTATGATTTCTTTGAATACTCTTTGATGAACTCTCTCTTCTTTTTTGTAGGATAGATATTATTTGAGTATTTTATGATCTTCTAGATGCCTCTAAAATGATATTCATACATCTTTGAAATGGAGATTGAGTGAATGTTATTTCTCTGTCCTCAAAGAGACCTAACTAGCCAACCGTATGCTACTAATGAGACCATCCAGACAGATTGGAATTTCTATTTGCATATTTTTTTCTATTTACAATTTCCGTTGGTATTCAATAAATTCTTTCTCTTTGTTGGTATCATGATTTCTTAAAATTTATTTCCAAATAATTTATAATTGAGTTTTAAAAGTATTTCTATAGTGCTGCATTAGTATTCTTGTCATATAATTTTAACATTTTATACTTTTGTTCTTGGTATCAAATGTCCATTTTCTTTTGCTTATTTATGTTATGAGACAAGTGCCACTCTCTAGTCCAGGCTGGTCGTGAACTTACTATGTAGTTTATACTTGCCTCAAACATATGGCACAACTCCTGCCTCAGCCTGAGTGCTAGGATTGCAGGGATGCATCACTGTGCCTGGCTTCTGTGGGCCTTGTGCAGACACTTTACCCACTGCTCCTATTCCAGCCACCATCATCTTTATTTTTCCCCTTAATTGTAATGTTCTTATTCTTGTTATGTGATATTTTAGTAGCAGCTGCAACACCCTCCTTCTTATGTGAAAAGACTCTGGGTTCTATTAAAGTATTTTATTTTAACAGATTCTAACTAAGTTAGACTAAGCACAAGTGTCTTGGCCTGTTTGTACATACTATCCTTCCAATTACAGTTCAATTTTCAAAGCTTTGGCGATGTTGTTTTGATCTTCTTGATTTATCTGGTCCTGATGGGTTTTCTATTTATCCCTGTTGTCATGGACAGTCAATCAATAAGTAATTATTGAGCCATTGTCTTGGGATGTGTTCTAAGCAACCGACACAATGGAACAAATAAGACAGAAAATATTTTTCAAAAAGTTATACAGAAGTGGAAAAGATAGATAAAAATTAAACTTCAAAAATGGTTAAGGGGGACAGACTTATATTAGAGAGGTGATTTGAAAAGAAGTTTCTGTGGAAATCATATTGGGATTAAGACATGAAGGAAAAGCTAAACTTGGGACCAACTAAAGAAAGAATACTTTAGCTACAAGCAAGAGTACTGTGCAAAGGCCCTGAAAGGAGAGAGAGTGTGCTACAATTATTATTATGACTATAGATAGCTCAGCCTCAGTGCTATTAGAAAAAAAAATTTAAATATGAAAATCAGAATTGTTCTTTCAGAGAACAGTTTCAAAAAAGACAGTGTATGTGCTTTGACCAGGTACAGACTGCATTGTCTGAGAATAACCCTCAGTCCATGAGCCCCTGCATTCTGAAACTACAAATAGCTTATCAATATCCCATGTTAAATATTCAGAATAAAAACCAAACAGAGAAGTATATGATGATTTCTTAAACCTGAAATGGTCTCATATTAAAGATTAGAAATATAGCATATATAAATACATGCATATGAGCATATTTTAACAAATAATTATGTATATGTATATATATATATATATATATATATATATATATATATATATATATATATATATGAAGCCATATAAATAAATCCATTTATGGTGTAGTTCTACTGGTTAAAATATTAAACCTTTTACATTATTCCAAAAGGTACTCTAAATTTTCCAAATCATATATATTATATTTCCTCTCAGCTAAATATGTAATACCATGGTAGAAACAAGACTTCCTGGATTATCAATTTTCTTTGCATCAAGCATTCCTATGGTTTGTTCAAAGAGTAACGTGTGAAATAAATGGATGCATAGTGTAGGATAAAGCTTCTGCCCTCCCATAATTTACTATTTTGCATTCCTTTCTTTCTCAGTAGTATTCATGAAAATATAGAAACATTTTATTATGTGTCTATTTTAAAGAAAATGAGATGCATATGGGGACGTAATGCCACTAATACAACTGGGCATATGTTTATCGGTCAAGCACTTCCTTTCAGACTATATATATACATATATATATATATATATGATATACATAGAAGAGATAGTGTACAATACTAGTGAACACACAGATCTTGATCAGAATTTCTAGGTTTTAATTCTGTTTGAGTCATCAGATGAATAAGTCTGAACAAAATATTTAATTTTCTAAGTTATGACTTCTGATGGTAAGGAGATTGAAATCACTCCTAATCTCCGGCATTGCTTTTCTGGTAGAACTAAAATATCAAAATCTATCCTAAGTTACAATACCCAGGGCAAGATAAGTTTTAAACAATAGCAGTGTTATTATATTATTGGTTTGGATCTGGAATGTCCCCCAAAAGTCTCCTGTATTTGAATGTTATGGATTGTCTATGGAACCATGTGCTGTTGGGAGATCGGGGCCTATTCTGGAGGAGTGGATTCCAGGCATATAAATTGGATTATAGGTGTGTAGTGGGAGCTTACCACACCTTCCACACCTGGGTCCAGCAGGAGTTGATCACTAAGATGAATCTGGAAGGATATATAAGCTGCTTCCTGCCTTTCTGGGAGGACTAGACTCAATTTGCCTTGAATTGGCTTTTTGTTTGGAAAGTTGAGGAGCTACCTCCACCTCCACCTCTGCCTCTCCTGTGTACTTCTCCTGTTGCCAGCTGCCTCTGAATGGACTGTGACCTTCTGGAACTGTGAGCTAAAATAAACCTCTCTTCCCCTAAATTTGTGGATATCGGGTATTGTGCCGTGAAGCAGGTGGCAGTGACAATGTGGAATTTACTGGCATAGCTCACATTCCCAATCTCTTCAGCCAGATTCAACATGAACATGTCCCATGTTCTGAATTCCAGCCAAGATCAAGAGCACTTGGCTGTCAGATCCAACTTACTGGGTCAGATAGAGAATGTTTTCCTAATACTTTACCAGAAAAAAAGTTAATGAAAAATATCCTATGAAAGATGGCAGAGTAAATTCACATATTTTGCATATTCCTTGCCTAAAATCTACTGAAATGGATACAAATGATTATAAATAAAACTGTTATATATGCATAAAAATTGTCACAGCATCATCCATTAACTTGCAAGAAAAAATAGTCAGTTATAAGACGATTTGGATCCAACTGAAAGGCAAAATACCAGCAAAGGATGAGCCTAGTGGCATAGGGCTATTATCTCAGCACTGCTGGTGGCTAAAGCAGGAAGAGGCCCAGTTCAAATTCAGACTGTGTATATCTGCAAGACCTTGTTTCAAAATCAAAACTAAAAATGAGTTGGGGATGTAGCTCACTGAGAAGACCGTGGGCTCAATTCCTACTAACATAAAAATAAATAAATACATAAATTAATAACAAAATTGTTTAAAAAGTCTCCAGGTGGAAACTGCACTATATAATAAATATGAAATGTAGGTATGAAAAATTTTAATAGGAAATCTTAGCTGAAGATATTGGACTAGATTGAATCGATAGTAGCAGATAAAAATCTCACAGTGAAATACCAGTGGAAGACAAAAATATATAAAACTTATGAAATCCAAAACAAGGGATATTATTTTTCAGCCACTTTTCTCACTGTGAGAAAATTTGGTGGAAAACTAAAACCGAAGAAAAAATGATGGTGCAAGTCAAATTAATATAAGAAAAGAAATGTTGACCCATTTACAGTGACCAGAACTTTCATCTGAATGATGAACTGCCAATTCAGGAAGAATAAAATAAATGAAAGTAGCCTGCTGTGTGAGGCTGTTCACAGAATTTGAAGAGAAATTACATGATAAAAAAATTAGCACCAGATTTTCTTTATATTTCTTAATCAAATGAATGCCTACTTAAGACACATAAATCAACAGTTCCTACTCCTGAACTTTAATTCCTAAAAAAACTAAAAAAATACTTTTGAGGAGGGGTGAAAGAGGAAAAATATAAGAACATGTCAGGAATATTTTTTTAAATCACAGGAATTGCTCTTGAACAAAGAATGAATTACATTGTCATTCTCTGAGTTAAAATCAAGAGTATAAAATATCATGGTACCCATGCAAACATGAATATTTCACAATTACCAAAGTAGAAGAAAATAAAAAAAATCATGAAATTAAGTTATTGAGAGACTTGTAAAGTAGTTAACATAATAAGTCTCATGATAGTCTCGTTTGAAATAGTACTTGATACTACAACCCTCCCCAAAAGAGCACAAACAACCAACAATTGAAGGTAATTTAATTTGTGAAATCGTTTTAAGTTAAAAACTAGTGTCAGGTTTCATTTTCTTTTCTTTAAAACTTGCATGAAATATAATTTACCCAATAGAAAATGGAAATAAGGCATTGATAATGTTTTCAGAAGAGTCTACATGATTCAAAAGAAAAGATTATGCCTGACCGCGCTGGGTATGGTGGCACATACCTGCCATTCCAGCACTCTGGGAACCCTAGGATCACAACTGGGCTCCAGCCTAGGAAACACTCTGTTTTAAAATAAAAATAATTGGAAATGTAACTCTTGGGGCATAGTTCTGCGGAAATATCCTGGGATCAATCAGCAGGCTTGAGGAGAAAACAAATGAATTAAATTAATGGAGAATAAGGTTTTTGGTATCTTTCCCTGTGTTAAAGTTACATCAATATTATGTTGATCTGCTTCTGGTTTCTTTTTCCTTTCCCCATTCTATTTCATTATTTATAAAGAGTAAATTTTATTTTCCCTTTCAGTTACAGTGTTACAGGAAACATTGGCACTTACCTGAATACCTTAGTAACATCACCGGAAGTGAAGCATGGCAGATGGAGTTGGTGAGATGTCCTCACACAGTCATCATCTTTCTTTCATTAATGGGCTGAGTTACCATTTGCAAAGACCGACCGACCCCTTTAGACCTGGTCTTTTGCTTCCTGCGCCGAAGCACCAGGCGTTCCACACATCGCTCCTTCTCCTGCTTTATTTACTCAGGAGACATATCTGAGGAAGAGTTTATTTTCTATTTACAGCAAGATCTTTGTCATATCAATTTTTTACTTCTAATTCAGACACAAGCACTATACTAACATAAGTCGGTCTCAATAGTTTAAACTGTATTCACCAATGGCCTAACAAAATCCTGCATTTTGATGGGAGATTTTCTAATTTTATAAAACACTCATTTTTTTTACATTTGCCTGAAGATTCTTACATAAGCATCTACCAGATAAGTAAAGAGAATGAGATGGTGAACCCATAACAGGGAACTAATGTCCAATATCTGGATTTTATTTTCAAGAGATACAAGAAAAAAATTGAAAAATAATATTTTTAAAATGAAGTGAATTTGCCTAATCTACAGGTAAACCAATGTCTACAGAGTGAAGACATTACTTCATGTTAAAAATCATAGTTTTAACATGGTAAAACATTCTAGTAAAGTTTATGAAATCTATAAATGAGGAAGGAATTTCACAAATGGTTCAGATAGAAGGAAGCATTCCCATATGAAGAAGACAGCACAGAATGGTAATTGATTTATACAAAAATAAGATCACGTCAGGAGATGGAGTGCAATCAAAGTGGCTGAAAATCAACATGCAAGTGTGCGGTTTTTCTTCACATTTAGAGAGTATAGAATTATATTCTCAAATATGTAAGAGGGGAAGATCATAGAAGTTGGTGCCCATCTTAAAAACATTCTGATATACACGATTAAAAGCAAGAAATAAAAGAAGATTTTTCTTTAACTGTGTCGATAACAGCCTACAACATTCTGTAAGTTTTCATTCATGTAAATCTTAAGTTATCTGAAGTAGCATCTATAATTAAACTACAAAAATAATGTGATATGAAATGTATCAGAATTAATACATTTTAAACACATTATGGAACAGATAAGACTAATAGGAATTAGTAAACTAACAAAATATTCTCCTTAAAATTGCCACCAATAGCAAAGACCAAAAGGTAGCTGGTGACAATAATTGTGCTGTTTTCTCTGTTTTACGAGTGGAGCCAACAATGCTGAATATGATGAAATTAATAAAGTACAGTTTTAAACATCCAATTTCCAGTTTTTAGCTTTAATAGGGCCTTGAAAATTGCTTACATTTTTTTCAGAGAACAAGTAGACAAAAATTAACAAAAGCAAGTGGAAAAGAGAAGAAAAATGGCTAAAAAGACATGACCCAATTTTTTGTGATAATAAAAGCTTGATAAGCTCTGACAGAAAATGTTTAGAGACTGAAAGTGCAAGTATGCCCAAAACTTCTAAAACACAATCTTGCCTGAGAAAAACTGATTAGAAAAACAAATGTGAAAAGATAAGCAATGATTTATCAAGCAAAAAAACCCAGAGGAAAAAAAAAATCACTGTACTTATCTCAAGACGCTGAATTTCAAGCATTTTCAAAATGACTCACACCAGGAAGACAACTTTAAGATAACTAAGAATCTTATTCACAACAATGTTTTGTTTTGTTTTTTTCTGATAAACATAAAATGGATATATATGAAGAAAAAATTATCAATACAAGGAACCATGATAGATTTTGTAGCCTAAAATTCTTGACTGGGCAAATAAAGAAACATTTGCACATATTATAAGATCAGAAATATACGTATGTCTATGTATATGGGCTTCCTATATTCTGCACATCTTCCAGGTTTATTCCAGATATTGCATACAAACACACAGAGACATATCTTACAGGCAAATTCAGATTTAAAAAGTCCTAATTAATTAAAAAATAGTGATGGTCAAATTATATTTTATCATTACAGTATAATAAAATTAAAACCAGGGGAGATAGTGTAAATGTAATGCCAACATTCAGGAGGCTGACACAGGAAAATTGTCTGTTTGAGGCCAGGCTGGGTTACATGGAGAGTTTAGAACCAGCCTGGACTAAGGAGCAAGTTTCTGTCTCAAAAATAATAAATAAATAAATAAACAAACAAATAAAATTATACATAGTCTCACTTATACGTGATGCCTAAAAATAGAGTTTTTGGAATCTGAGATTGAAATGTCATGATTAAATAGGAAGATGCAGGGACCTTGGGCTTCACATGATAATTATGAGTACAGAATCAGCAAAAATATAAGAAGATGTCAGTAAGTGTGTGAAACTTCTAACTCACGCAGTGTCTGGCACGTGGTACAAGGACTCAGGAAATGCTGAAAAAGCAAATGACTCTTGCCAATTTCCCAGGATCATTAACATGAAGTAACTAATAATTCTACAAACTCTAATGCTCTAATTAAACAACAGCCATGTCTACTTCTGGGACACTGGGAAAGCCCCTATGACATACATCAGGACTCCTTCTTTACAAACTTAGCCACACTCAGTACTCATGTTTCCCCAGTAATGTCCTTCTAATGACCTTTTCTCATGCTTTGTGCTTTCATGTTATAGCACAGAGCCAATGTGAGGCACAGTGCCTGTGCTAGTCAACTGCTCATTGCTGTCAAATAATATCTGCTACCTGAAAGAAATCAACTGAAAGGATTAAAGATTTATGGTGGCTCCTTTTTTCAAATATCTCAGAAAATTACAGTTCCTGATAGCTTCGCTGCTTTTTCTTTTCTTTTTGTTTGTGGAGAAGCAGTACACAATGATGGGAAAAGGTAGTAAGAGGAGGTTGTTCCCATTAAGAGGAAGAGGCGAGGGTCCCCGCACCCTCCCCGAAGGACAGCTTCCAGCGACTTCCCTGTAGGTCCAACCTCCTAGAGGACTTTTAAAGTTTCCATCATATCCTAATATCAGCGGGCAATCATTGTACAACTCATGAGTCATAAGAGAGAACCTTTAAGGTCAAACCTAGAGAATTTTGCCCCCAGAACCTCCCCAAGGTTTTTGTTCATCTCATAATACAAAATGTATACAGTCTAACTCAAAGAGTACTCAAAATTAAAATAGGTGCACAGTGCCTAAAATTTCAAATGTTCAAAGTCTTCTTTGAAATTCAAGAGAACTATATGGTATAAACATGTGTAATTAAAAAATGTGTATCATTAAGTCTCTAAACTGAGTTCAAACTTGTGTAGCACTCCTGTCAACACTCAGATCTTCTGAGGTCCCACTGAATTTTCTCTTAAGTGTCTCTTACATCACTGTAAGTTTTTCCACCTTGTTTCTCTAAACATTTCCAAACTTCTGTAAATCCATTTCAAAGGCTTCTTCTATATTCTCAGACACATTCATGAAAAAGCCCCAGCTCTCAGTATTAATTTTCTGTGTTACTCAAATTTCCTTCCATCCTGTGACAAAATGCACAAGAAAAGCAAACTTAAAAAGAGGTTCATAGTTTCAGAGTTTCAGTCATTGCTCAGTTGGCCTAGGCACTTTCACACCCAAGAAAAGCCAGCTCATCATGGTACTGTAAAGAAAAGCTGTTCCCCTCACAGTAGCTGAGGATAAAAGAAAGAACAAGGTTTGGGTGACCCACTTACCCTTCAAAGGTACAATCCAAATGACTTACTTCCTTCAATGAGGCCTAAACCTTTATGTTTCCACCAGCTCCTAATAGTACCATATTTAATGCATAAGACTTTAGGGGAACTTTAAGATCAGATATTTAACATTTCAAATTTCTTCTGTTTTTAAATTTAGAGTAACATGCCCATAATAGATTATGTAGCAGTTTAACTTCTAATCCTTAATCATAACCAAATGTTCTGAGAATTTTGATTGTCATATTAAGGTAAGTAAGTACTATTAGTGTCATGATGTTATTTACTTCTTCCACTCCTTGTGGTTAGTGAGACAGAGGGCTTTATTTTATTTTCTTAGTCTTAGGCTCTTCAAAAATGTTTGTTAACTGAAAATAAGTATAAAAAAGAATCTACTTATTTAATATTATAGTGATGTTGACGTCACAACAAAATACCTTCAATAAATTAGTTTCTTCACTTGTTAGAAGTCAGCTTATCATGGTATAAGAGTGTAGTGGAGAAAAGCATGTTCAAGCATGCATAAATTTCACAGAATAACTTTAAACTGAGTATAACTTCAATTTATACTAAGTACTGTTAAGTTGTACCATGGTCTGCTTCTCCTTAGGAAGTAGCACGTATCACGAAAATACCCAAAGCCATTCAGCATACATCACCACATAAGCAAAATGCTATTATTCCATCTAAGAAAACTCTCTTAGTTCCATAACATTATCTCTGTTCATTAAGCAAAATGTATCAATTTGAAGCAATCTAAGCATCAAAAGAAAACGAAAGATTTGGTTACAACGCATTAAATTATAAATAATTGTGAATCCATACAGAAAAATTACGGGGTGTAATTCTTTGCAGGAAATGCCAGGTGGCATACATAGAAATAATGACAGCATCTCTTTTTAAATCAGCATTTATGGGAAATGATCTCTACAAATAGGCCCATTCCTAAGTTAAGAGCTGACCTGATAACATAGAGTAGCAGATAAGATGCGACTTGAAATGAAAATATGTTGGGAGATTATCTAGAATTATTTAATCACCTAATTCCTTAAAAGCAAATAGCCCTGGTCAGAAGTAGCTCTGACTAACTCTGAGAGGAGAGTCAGAGAGACACAGCACAAAAAGAAATCATCTTCCTGTTCTTATCTCTGCTTTGGAGCAAGAAACATGAGCCAGTGGAGGAGGACATCTGGGAAAGGTGAGAAAAAGACAAGAAAATAGATGTTATCTTGCTATCTCCAAAAAGCAACGCAGCCTTTTGACCTATACAATTTACTCCAGTTTGATTAATGCCAGACTTTAAATCTTCAGAACTATAAAATAATAAGCCACTGGTTATAAGAATATTTGTTATGGCATCAGTAGAAAACTAATTCAACCCTGTAAAATAATTAAGTCAGGGGGACTTTCAAGATGGCAGTCAAGTAAAGGACCTCTACAATGTCTCTTAGTGCACCCACTTTAAAAATTGAAAAAAATACTCAAAAACTATTTAATGTATTAGGAAAGGAAGGAGAATCCCAACAAATGAAAGGAGGCCATGGCAAGGTCAGAAACGCCCAAAACGCATTGGAAGCAGAGGAAAACAGCAGCTCAGGTAGCAGCCCCAGGCCAACTTCCAACAGCTGTGAGCTGCTAGCATCTGCAGATGGAATAAAGTCTGCTGGGACCCTGAAACCCCTGACTTAGGTAAGCATGGATCCTTGGGAGGTGGGAAATGAAGCATCTGGTATACTCAGCCTCCAGAAATAAGCCATTAGGAAGTGCAAATTGCAAACACACTGTGAGCTTCCTCTAGAAAAGGCCCCCTGGAGCCTGGACCAACTAGGGAGAGGCGGTGCTGAGCAGTCATAACAAGTAGTGATGTAAGCAGAAGCCATAAAATAAAGGAGCCCAAGCCTAAACCGTTTATAAGAAAAGAAGGCTCGGATGGGCACAGAAGGATTTTTGGGGGGGCACTTTTAAACACTTCCCAGGAAGAAACTGCCACAGAACATAGTTAGGTGGGGGAAGCCACCAATGTGGCAGTGAGAGCACCTCCAGGGGCGGATAGCCCCACTTTTGGGGGAGTGAAGCTAGGACAGGTGGAACAGCTTCTCTGAGAAGGATGGGTGGAATCAAGGCACCATTGGACTGTTCTTCACTGCCTAATCCTACCCTTGAATTCTGAGGATTTTGGCTCCCCTCAAACACACTCATATTCATTCAAACAAGACTCTCAGTTAAATATTTAAAGTGATGCGTCTCAACAACAAAACAAGGCAAAACAAGGCAACAACACCACACACACACACACACACACACACACACACACACACACACACACACACAGCTGCAGTCCCAAAAATCTCATGTCATAGGCCCTGAAATATTGAAACTCATGTAGAAGGAAGTTAAAAAATGAGTAGGGGAATTGGTTTTTGCAAACAGCCAGTTCAAACAGGGTACTCCTAAAGAAAGAAAAGCAAAGATCAGTGGGCATAAAGAGCAACTTACTAAACAAATGTTGGTCCTAATGGATACGAAGCTTACTGAGCAAATAGAAGCCACAAATAAAAAGTTGCCTGAGGAAAATAAGAAAATGCAAAACATGAAGGAATATTTTGATAAAGAAGTGAAAACTTTCAGGAGTAGCTACATGGTTCTTAGACACTGAAGATTCAAAACCAAAAAAAGAAAAATATCAGAAGAGACAAAGATGGTCACCATATAATGGTAAAAAACAAATCCAACAGAATGGACTTACAATTATATATGTATATGTACCCACTATAGCTGCATTCAGTTACATACAATAGAAACTATCAGACATGAGAGGCCAAATAGTCCCATTGCCATCACATTAGGGTACTTCAATACCCCTCAAATAGATCAACTGGACAAAAATATTGAAAAGGAAACACCAGAATTAAATCACACCATAGAAAAAATGGACCTAGTAGACATCTATAGACTATTCCACCCAATGTGAACAGGTACACCATTTTTCTCAGCAGCACACAGGACATTATTTGAAAATACACCATACCTTTGCACATAAGAAATGCTTAAATAACTACAAAAATTGATATCATTCTCTGCATACTTTAATATCATAGGAGAAGAAAACTAGAAATAAATAGATAAAATAACTACATAAACTATTCAAATACATGGAGATTACCTAATACATTACTGAACAAGTAACAGATCACAGAAGAAACCAAAAAAGAAACCAAGAAATTCCTAAAGTCAAATAATAATGGAAGTGCATCATACTAGAATTTGTGGAACACATGAAAGCAGTAATAAGAGGAAAATTTATTGCTATGAGGGTACATATGAGAAAAACAGATCAATTTGAAATTAACAACCTAATGATGCAGCTCAAAGTCCTTGAGAAACAAGAACAAGTCAAACAGAGAGGTAGTAGAAGAAAGGAAACTACAAGAATCAGAGCATAGATCAATGAAATTGAACTAAAAAACAGAAAAGATCAATGAATCAAAGATTTCATTCTTTTAAATGATAAGTAATATTGATAAACCTCTAGCCAAGCTCATCAAAAGAAGGAAAGACAAAATCCACATCAAAGCAACTAGAAATGAAAAAGATGAAATCACAACGGACAATGTAGAAATTCAAAAATTATAAGAAACTATTTAAAAAACTGTATTACAAGAAAGTAATGAACTCGGAAGGAATACATAAATTTTTGACACATATAATTTACCAAAATTCAACCAAGAAGATATAGAAACCCTGAATGGAACAATAACCAGAAATGAAATTGAGGCACCATTAAAGAACCTACCAAAAAAGAAAGACCCAGGACATGATGGATTCACTGCAGAATTTTATTAAAATTTTAGGGAAGAGAGAATGCCAATGATCCTGAAAATCTTCCATTAAATAAGAGGGAAGGACCACTGCCCAACTCCTTACTGGAAGAAGGTACCTTTTTCATTCCCAAACAAGATAAAGATTTAACAAAGAAAGAAAACTACAGGCCAATTTTCTTAATGAATATTGATGTAAAAATCCTCAATAAGATACTTGCAAACAGAGTGCAACAAATCATAAAAAGATCATACATCACGACCAATTTATCTTCATCTCAGGGATGCAAGGCTGGTTCAACATATGCAAATCAGTTAATGTAATACATTAAATCAACAAAACCAGCGACAAAAACCACACAAAACTCTCAATAGATGCAGAGAAAGCTTTTGACAACATAAAACACTCCTTCCTGATCAAAACTGTGGTGAAAAATAGATGTAGAAGGACTCTACCTCGTGCTAATAAAGCAATTTATGACAATACTAACGCCGATATTCTACTGGAAAAAATACTGAAATTGTTTCCTCTCAAGTCAGGAACAAGACAAGGGTGTCCAGTCTCACCATTCGTATTTAACATGGTGTTCAAAACCCTGCATAGAGAAGAAAGAATTCAAACTATCCTTATTTGTAGATGACATAATCCTCAACACAAAGGACCCTAAAAACTATACCAAAAGATTCTTAGACCAATTAATCAAGTTCAGTCAAAGCACAGGATATAAAATCAATTCACAAAAGATAGAAGCATTTCTCTACAACAACAATGAAAACACCAAGAAAGACATCAGAACAATTCCATTGAAAATTGCCGCAGAGAAAATTAAATACCTAGAAATCAACCTAACAAAGTGTGTGAAGGACCTCCATACTGAGAACTCTCATGCTCTGAAAAAAAAAAAAAAAGTTGAAGAGAATATTAGAAAATGGAAAGAAATGTCCTGTTCATGGGTAGGCAGAGCCAACATTATCAAAATGGCCACACTAGCTAAACTGATATACAGAGTCAGTACAATTCCAAACAAGATACCAGTAGCATTTTTTACAGAACTAGATAAAATGATCTGAAAGTATATATGGAACCACAAGAGGCCAAGAATAGCCAAACATTCATAAACAAAACAATTAAAAACAGGAAGTACCCCAATACCAGTTATCAAAGTATACTAAACAGCAGCAGTGATAAAAGCGACATGGTATTGGCACAAAAACAGACAGGCGGAGCAGTGGAATGGAGCTGAGGACGATGAAACGTCCCCTAGTACCTTTAGCTATCTCGTCTTAGGCAAAGGGTACAAAATTATGCACTTGAGTAAAGACAGCTTCTTTAACAAGTGATGCTGAAATAAACTGGCTGACCACACACAGAAGAATAAAACTACATGCGCAACTCTCACCACACCCCCAAATCAAGTCATGATGAATCAGAGTCCTAAACGTTAAAATAAAAACACTGAGCTTGTTAGAAGAAAAGTAGACAAAACCTTTGAAGATATAAGTGAAACCAAGAGCTTTCTGAATAAAATAATCAAGGCACAAGAGGTAACACCAAAAAACATAAGTGAGAATATATGAAATTAAAAGACCTCTGGACAGCAAAGGAAATGAAAGAGTGAAGAAGGAACGCACAGAAAAGAAAAAAAATTGCCATCTACTCCTCAGTTAGAGGACAATTATCAAGAATATATGAATAATGAAAAAAGAAATTAGACTCACCAGAACAAAAGATCCAATAAAAGATGGGAATCTAAAGTGAATAAACAGTTCTCAGAAGAAGACCAAATGGCCATTAAATAAAAGAAAAATATGTTCAACATCTTTAGCCCTCAGAGAAATGAAAATTAAAACAAGGCTGAGTGAGATTCCACCTGCCATTAGTAAGAAGAGCTGCTATTAAATACTCAAAAAACAGCTGTGGGGAAAAAGAATCTCTCTCACATGGCTGGTAGGACTGAGAAACTCATACAACCAGTATGCAGGGCAGTATGGAATCTCCTCAGAAGACTGAACACCAGCATCCCATTTGACCCAGCTGTGCCTCTTCTGAGTATCTTCCAAAAAGAATTAAAGCCACCATGTAGCAGTCATCCATACACACTCATCTTTAGAGCAGCCAAGTTTTCAATAGCCAAATCTTAGAAGAAGCCCATATGCCCAAGTACACGTGACTGGACAAAGAAGAGGTGCTGATATGCACAGTGGGGTCACTCTGCCATTGAGAATGACAAATTTGGGCTATTTGTAGGAAAATGGGTGCAACTCGAGACCCCAGTTAACAAAATGAGCCAGACCTCGAAAGTTCAATATTATATGGTTTCTCTAATATGAGAAAATCAAACGATAAAAGATGCAAGAGATATGAAAAACGTAAGAAGAAAGTAAGAAGATGGAGATTGTGGAAAGGGAAGGGGCAGAGTGGAAAAAAAAGGGGAAAGGAGGTGGTATGGAAACAAAAGTAATAAAATTTTTTTAAAAGAATACAAAAAAATCAACTCAGAAAACTCATCAATGAACATCAAATCTTTTAAAGACCCAATGTTGAGAGGAATAAAATAGCCACATGGGGGCAGAAAAATCAATCAAAGATTACTTTCTAATAACAAAAGAATGTACTTTTTAATGGAGAAAGTGACAATTGTCATCTTAATCAAGGCATTAGATTTAATATATTCCATTAGATTATGCCCTTGTAGTGCGTGTCCTTTGATGTGATGCTTTATGGAGGTCACAGCTTCTGCATACATGGTTTTTGCCAGATGTTTATCTGAATCTAATAAAACCTACAGAACAGGGCTGGAAGAAGAGCACAGCAGTTAGAGCATCTGTCTAGCAAGTTCGAGGCCCTGAGCTGAGTTTGATTTCCCAGAATTACAAGCAGTGGGTGTGATGGCACACCCCTATAATCCCAGAACTCAGGAAGCTGAGGCAGAAAAATTGCCTGCAGCTCCAGGCCAACCTGGACTACATAGTGGCTCAGAACCAGTTCGGGACTCCAGAGTAAGTCTCAGTCAAAAGGTAAATAAATAAATAAGTAAATAGAAAGTAGATTTTTCATGTTTATGAAAATTCAGACAATATAAAAAAAAATTAAAATTAAAAAAAAATTGGATATATATTCATTGCCTTAATGAGACACAAGAAACATGTCCAGAGTCTTTAAAAAGTTAATAAAATAGAATAACAACAACAAACAAACCCTTTCTGAATTAAAAAGTAAAATGGAAACATAGAAATCATATACGATGTGTCATTCTTAATCAATTGCTGTATAGCAAACATGATGAAGAAAAGGAAGGAAGGAACGAAGGAGAGAAGAGGAGGGCAGGCCACGACAAAGTAGCTTAAAGATGTCTTAATTTTAAAGAATTGGAAATACAAACCAGAATCCCTTTTCATTTTATAAACATGGTGGCTGTATGCTATGAAAAGAGAGTGATTTGGACTAGGGAGTCTTCTATTCCAGACTGCTATACCTCCAAGTGGTTTAGGGAACAGCATTGAATCTGTCTTCTGGCAGCTTCCTAAACTGGATTATACTAGCTAATCTTTACTGAACTTGAAACTTGTAGTCCCCTTGATACGTTCTTTGGAACATTTCGAAGACTTTTTTCTCTGTCTCTCTCTCAAATCTGGTAAATGTCAAGTGTCAAATTTACCGAGCTTACATATAAATTTTCTATTGTATTGCTATAAAGTACTACGAATGGTAAAGACCATTCACTGGTATGTTTAGATTGCCATGTCAGCATCTCAACAGGCTGAAACAAAAAGTTGGCTGAAGTTGCAGGCCTCGGCTTGGCGCAGAACTCCCTGCTAGGTTCGTTGGTTGTTGGCAGAACTCCTTTTCTTGCAACTTCAATATCAAGGACCCTGTTACTCTTCTGGAAGTTGGCTGGTTTCAGCAGTGAGTTCCCAGTTGCGGCTCACGTTTCTTTAGCACGTGACCAGCACAGGAACTTTACAAGATAAATGGCTGTTTTCTTCCTGACCACATGCAGCTTGTACCTGGCTACATTCTCTGCTATCAACCTAGAGAAAAATTTTATATTTAAAAATGTATGTGGTTATGGTAGACCCAGTAATTAAGTACTGTATTTTAAAAGGTAACTAACTTGAGACCTTAGTTGTGTCTGTAAAGCCACTTTGATCTAAAACATTATACTCTTAGCACATGTTCACCAGGAGGCAGAAAATCTTAGAATTCATGTTAGATTTCTACTATTACGCAGCTGACTCGAGTCAGCTATTTAAAAAAGAAAAGGAATTTCCAAATAGGCAGAGACGCCTAGCCTTCTTCCTCCACAAATGAGAACCAAGGCTACAGGTCGATAGATGCATTTTGAGGTGACAGAGAGAAAGCTTGGGACCCAGCATCTGAATAGTCTAAATCCTGTAAGACATTGAGACCAAATATGGCAGAACAGGAAGAGGAACAAAAGGCCCGAGAAGCCGCTCCCAAACCGGGGTGCGCGCGTGGGTTCTGTGTCGAGGGAGGTCTTCTTCACAAGGAAAAGAAGTGCATTGGAAAGTCCTAGAAAACATCTTGAGTTTCAACTGTGGCAATTATATCTACCAGGTATGTCTATAGGCAGCAGAGACTTGTAGCCTGATTAGGAGAGCAATCGGCATTCTCACAGGAGCTTTGCTTCAGAGAAGAAACGTAGTTAATCTTCTCCCTCCCCAACACCACCAGCCCGGTCTGTGGCAGCTCAGGACAATCTTGAGAAAGGAAGTGCAGTTCAGATCTATGCTGCTCCAAGATCATATACCCGTGCTTGGACCCCCACAGGCATTTCACCATCCAAGTACATGAAAATAGAGACCAATCCAACTTAGACCAGTACAGAAGATGACACCATAGCGACTTCACCCATACAACTCTCTAAACTAGAGGTGCCACATGGTTCAGATCAGAGAATGGAGTGCTACTCAAGACTTGAGAGACCCTGCTATTTCTCTGGAACCAGGATCATGGCTAGCTGCTACTATTAGGTCTGCATAACCACGGGGACTGAGAGTGGATGAGAGAGTTGCTTATGGCTACCTCAAGGAGAGACAAAGAGGAAGAAAAGGAGAAGAAGTAAGGAGGATGAGAAAAAGAAAAGAAGGAGAGGTGACTCTTTGAGCCCTTTCAAATGCCATTAAATGGGCAAATAGTTGAATTTGGAGAACCTGAAAGTGAAGAGATGTAGAATGATGTAGAAAATCTAGTCTGTGGAATGATAGTCAAAACTTTTCCTAATCACAGGAAACGCAGACGTGGGTGCACAGGAGACCCAAAGAACCCCAAGTAGACATTTCTGAAATAGATCTTCACTGTGGTATATATTATGGTCAAATTATCAAAAGTACAAGACACAGAATTATAAAAACCACAATGTCCTAAGTCCATTTTAGTGGCATTCCCATTGGATTTGTAGCAGAGACCTATGAGTTGCAGCAAAATGAGTGGAACATAACGCTAAGTAAAATAGGTCAGGAGATAGAAGACAGCACGTTTCTCTATTCCTTGGAGATCATAAAAAGTTCAACTTGAATACATCATAGTGATGACAAGAGACTTGGAGAACCCGCCAAGAACAGCTGAGAGAAGTAGTTAAGGTTTAGTCTCTAGATCACAACAGTGTTTGTAGTTCACAGGTAAATATTATATATTTTATAAATGACTAGAAAATGAAAGCTTAGAGGCCTCCATCAAAAAATTATACATATTTGGAAATGTTAGTTACCCTACCTGATCGATGCACACTGCATCAAAATTTTACATAGAACCACAAAAATATGAAAAATTAAAATAGAAATAATAAAAATGATTGGATGCCTTCAGTTCTCATAAAGTAACAGAAAGCATTTTGTAAGTATACAGAATTTACTGTGGATCTCATTAAATATTAAATTAATATGTTTATTTTGAAGTGGTAAAAATACTTCATTTTTTCTAAAAGCTCAAACTCTAAAAACATCAGAAGAAAAGTTCCACAAATACGAGTTATTGCATGAGATCAGTAAAGTGATTTATGTAGAAAGCTTGCAAAAATACATTCTATCATACTTTAAGAGCAATCGGAAGTTATGTCAAGTACACAAATTCAGATCAAAGGAAAATAAACTCACTTTAAAGAGTATAAAAAGTATTTAAAGAATTCATGAATATAAAAGATCAATGCAAGAAAATGCATTCCATATCATTAAAAATAATTTAAAGGATTCTACACACTTCTATGATTTAAAGACACACCATCAAAGAGTTTTGTTTTCCAAATGCTACAGGCAAACAGTATTTAAACTTCAATGAAAATGAATAGTATTTTTTTGCAACGCTAGAGTGAAAAAATACAAGAACAAGCAACAGCATTCAGATGCAAGAGTATGTTTGTATTTTTACATTTACTAATTTAGAATAAAGGGAAAATACTGTGTCAAATAGTAGAAATAATTTTAGAGATATGTACTTTTCCCTGTGCCACCTACTGGGGGGGGGGGAGGAAAAAAAAATAATTGTCAAAAATTTCATGAAGTATGTTACAAATAACAAATTTTGATATAACAGGTCACCATGAGGAGGATAAAAAGCAGCCTTACACGAAAAAGAAATTGATAACATCAAACTGGGTACAAGCCTGGAATCCAAACACACTGGGAGGCTGAGGTACGACTTCAAATTTGAGTCCAGTGCAGGATGTAGCTCAGTGTGAAGACCCTGAGCTCTGCTCCCTGTGCCAAACACAATAAATAAATAAATAAATAAATAAATAAATAAATAAATAGTAATGTATTAAAAATTGCTGAAAATAAACAGTTTCTCTTTTGGAAATTGATTTTTTATTTTATTCTCTATTATTCTCCTGGGGCGGAGGTAAAATAATGAATATCAGTAAATTGTATTATTGAATTTGAAAGAGTAAAATATTCACATGAGTCATTCCAGAGTTCCATTTCCAGTGCTAGGAGAAAGTGATAATGCTGCAAAACACGATTCCTTACTATTTAAAAAAATTATATACATTTGGAAATATTCATAATGGCCATTAAAGAATAAAAGAAAGATATTAAAGCAGAAAACAACGCTTTCTATAAATTTTTCAAAATCCGCTGAGCACAACTGTTGCTAACCCGGAGGGTTCAGGCAGGCAGTTGTGCCGTGTACCGATTTCCATTCTTTACATACAAAGAATCTAAATACACTGGATTTCCAGGACTTTGGCCTTCATAGTTTTTAATGAGAAGAATTTTTCTTGGGGCAAATAAAAAAGGAAGTGTAATTAATATTTTTCTTCAAAATATTTTATTATAACACTAAAGAACAAAAGACAAAAAAATAACTGCAAGCCTCAGGTTAGCTGCACCTGTCTCAGGCATCACCCACCCAGGTGCATTTCACACTTGCCAATTACTCCGTGAAAAGTTGTATTTGCGTGTCTCTGCACACGGCTTGAGTGTGGGTTTCTCCACAGGGCATTCGTGGTTACTTTTGGTCTCTCTGGTAACTCGTCCTCCACTGGACGACATAATGTTCTGTCACAATCTAAATTTCGACCAGCTAGCAGAACTATGTATCCCTGTGTAATGTTCTGTTTGCTGTATTGTACTGTTTCCGCATAAAGAATCTTGATGCGCTGTGCAATAAAACACATTTATCCTTCAGTAGATTTGATAAAAAATGTACAATAACATCTAATAAATCAGAAGAAAATATAGGCGGTGGTGCACATCTTCAGATATTTGCTTTGCAACTGAAATCAATTTAACTGTCACCTTGTATTTAGGACTTTGGAATCACGCCCACTTTTTCAAAAGACACATGCATATCCATCTTTATAGCAGCACAATTTATGATAGACAAATCCTGGACATCTACAAAGGGATGGTTAAAGAAGATGTGGTACCTATATGCAGTAGAATACTATGCAGCCATCAAGAAAGATAGATACGAAGCATTTGAATGAAAATGGATCCACCTAGAGTCAATAATACTCAGTGAAATGGACCAAGCACAAAAGACTGACTATAGATGGGTATCTCTCTTATGAAATGCACAAAGATGATAAGGTAAAAGGGCCCCAACATAAATGGCAGTGTAGGAAGGAGAAACAATAGTCAGATAGGAAAGGGGTAAACTTTTGAAGAAGAGGTGAATATAGGCATTCTGTAATTCCCCAAACTCCATGGTTCTAATAGCTACAGAATTTGGAATTCATCTATTTACAAAAGAAAGTTAAATTAAAAAAAAAAATAAAGTAACTAAAAATGTTGAGTAAAGGCTCTGAGATAATAGCTAACTAACGGACAACTATGCAAATGACCTTTGTCATGCAAAATTCATTCAATAGAGTATCTCTTTAAAAAACAATCTTGCACAAGTCTGGAATTTTCTGATGCATAAAGTTGTGCTCTAAAAATGCCACAGAGGTAGAACACTCATTCTAGTTGTCAATGGAATGTCTTGTTAGTAGCCCCTGTGGAAATTACAAAGCTCCCAAGCACATTGAGTCATGAAGGTCACCCTGGATAAATCTGTCTATGTTCATGAGTCCCTACTGTTAACTGACACCAAGGCAGGCTGAGCATGTATCTGTGCTGAAAGGGCAGAACACATTGGGTAAAATCCCAGCTACTTACATGCACAATTCTTATCTTTCGGACAGCCCCGTTCAGCAAGAAGGACTTCAACACTTGCAAAACTGGGATGGCTTTTATTAATTCTCTTAAGCTTGGAGAAAGGCATCCTCATCGCAGTGTATACATTTCAAAAGAAAGAGACCAGTACAACTTTCTGTAAGGTTATGGCCGAGCACCGTCTGGGTCTGTGGCGATCATCTATGCTGAAATCCTATTGGATCATTTGACCTACACTGTCACTAAAACAAAACAAAAAAATCTGTTGTAATACAATGTCCAAATATTAATTACTTTCCAACCCCTTGTCATATCCTAAATTAATATCGGGTAAGTAGTTTAAATTTCAATTATTAGAAATCTAGTTTTAAGTAATTTATAACTTCAAAAAACATATAAAAAGCAATAATCCCAGAATTTTAGCAGAAATAAAAAAGGAAAAAAATGTTAAAATATATATTTTTAAAAAACAAGATAAAATCTTAAATGGTGAATGCTGCTAAAAAAAAAAAGAGATTGAATCAAACCAAAAACTATGTCCAGAAATATAATGGAAATAAAATGCTTATCTCAAACAAAAATGACCTGAATCTGCAGACAAGGGATCATTAATGGATAGGAAAAAAGAAAACAGTAGGGTTATAAACTGGGAAGACTGTGTAGAATCCTTACACCTATTTATCCCAGGAGTGGCTCTTTTGCAAATTATTTAGTTTCTCAAAGCTTCATTCTACTCAAATACACATATCAGGTTGTAGGGAGAACAATGGGGACCATCCTTATAAAAGGTTCACCCAGATTTTGGGTATGAAAGAGTGTTAAATACATGTTTGTTCTCACCATTTTGAAAATGACAGTGCTACTGCTAAAATTATGTCAGCCTTACAGAAAAATAGTAGCTTACATAACGAAGAGAAAGAATGCATATGTTAATTACCGCCATTCCACAATCTGTACATATGTCCATACACCATGTTGTGTACCATAAATATATACATTTCTGTCAGTTTCATGAATAAACATTTGTTTGTTTTCTATTGAAAGATTTAATGTTGAAATATTTTACAATTTTTTAGCAAAAACTAGAACAAACAATAAATTAAAAAATGCAAAAAGCGCTGTATAATCAAAGCTCTTTTGAAAAGAAAGTGTAGGTCTGAGAAACATGTAATATCTTATTTTTCCTTTTTCTTCATCTTTTTTATTTCACCCTGTCTTCTCACATTTTTAAATCCTAGAGAAAGTAACTCCACATACAATTGAATAAGGTATTTCAAGTGAATAAGAAATTTTATGCAATAAGTAATATATGTATTTGGGGGAAAGTACAATGAAATACCTAACACACAATACTTCTACCAAACAAATATCAAACAGATTCAAATACAAAATTGTTTAAAGAACATTTGCATCACTTTGTATAATCTTGACAAAAAAAATGAAAAGACAGATGGTTGTATGTTGAATGTTTTGTGGCAAAAGATATTGAGTACAGTGAAAAGGTAACAAAATAAAATTTATAAATAATGAAAAAACCCTACTTGTAGAGGTTCTTTTTAGGTCATTAAAAAAGGACGAATAAAATGAACAATTAATAATTGCACAGAAATGAATGACAAATGTGTTAGTGTTACTGAGGACAAATATCATGTAAAATGAGGTTATATTGACATCTGTGAAATGAGCAAATTTATGTTTTTATATCCAGATCTGTTATAAAAATGCAATTAATATATTTACATTTGGAATAGACTATACTTTTAGCACAGTTTTAAGTTTATTGAAAAAGTAAACAGAAAGTATTGAAATTTTTCTAGATCCCATGATCTGTTTATTTCCTTCAATAGACACTTTCTACATGAGAGTAACATATCGCTGCTCACATACCCAAATCAATACCATATCCATACTACACATTAGGGTTTCACCAAGCACATAATTATATTTGTCTACTATGATATTCTCATATAGAATATTTTTGCTGAACAAAAATTCTCCAAAATCCACTTGCTCATTCTTCCCCAGTCTTCAATCCCTGGCAATCCCAGAACTTTCTATAGCCTCTACAGTTTTGCCTCCTCCAGAATGTCATTCACTTGGAGTCACACGGTAGAGAGCCCATTCAGATCTGTGTCCTGCACTTAGTCTTACACAATTTAAGTTTCTTGCATTTCTTTATAACTGGAGTGACATTGCACTGTCTGGATATACCCCCATATACGTATTTTTACTCTTAATTGAAGGACATTTTGTGATCTTGCAGATTTGATCATTACGAATAATCTTTTGATCATTAAAATAATCCTTATGAGTTTGTAGTTTGAACATAAAATTTAAGATGATACGGTTATAGATCATGACTACTAGAACTTCCAGTGAAAATTAGCTTAGTTGTTAACAAAAGTCATTATCAGTCTGAAAGAGAAATTATAATTTTTCATCACTTCCAAGAATGACCAATATTTTACATTGTATCATTTTCTCACCATCTTATAGTGCTATCTGTGTTCTTAGATTTTGGATATTTCCAATAACATGTAGTAATATTATATTGATTTTTAAATTTTGTTTGCATGTCTACATGTATGTTTCCTGTAAATATGTATTAATAAAGAAAATTATAGAAACAGTATTTATCTAAAACTCTTCATTGACACAATTTTACACTTAACAAAAAATATAAGATTTATTAAAATGCAAATAACTTCACAACAAAGATTTTAAGCTTTAAAATTAATGAAGTCATCTTAGTTAATGAACTGGCACCTGTTCAAATACAAATAATTGAAATTTTTTGTTTTAATTTTGAAGCTATTTAACAGTATTAGACAATTTTTAAAATAAAATATAAAAATATTCCTACACAATTTTCATACTTTCTCTGTTAAACTCTATTCAAGCTGCTTAAAAGGATTCTATACTTCTGAAGTATGTAAAGAAAAGATGTTTACTTAAATTATAGTTAAATATTTCCTGGCCTGAGAGTAAAATTAGTGGTGTGAGATCCTGGAGTCCTTCCCCAGTGCAGACAGATGAGCAAACACACACACACACACACACACACACACACAAACATACATACTCATAGTACAGATTAATATTCCTACGAATCAAGTAGAAAATGTGAAATTATTGGTTCTTTCAAAATAATATTATTTTTATTTAGCTCAAAGTATAAAAACAATGTATGATATGCTTAATAGATGTTTGGAACACTCTGTAAAATCCAATGAAATTCGGTGAAAATATAATTTTGACTACTGATTTCACAGTGAAGAAAGCGGACCTTTGGAATACACAGCCAGATCGTGATCAAAGAGCCGAGAGTTGATGCTGAATTGACAGTGGAAGTGGAGAAGGGCAAGTACTGAGAGATTTTCATGCATGGTGTGCTGTTCCTAGATATTGGAAATTAAATGCATTCTTTCATTATATAACACTCATGGTCGAAATACATATAATAATCATTCTAAGTTCATTTTGCTTAGTGACACAGAGACTGACGGAAGTTCATTTTTTATTACTCTCTGTTCGCTTAATTTATGACAAAAATACTGAATTTAGAGTCCTAACGGACAAATCCAAAGGGAGTTTTAAAACTACTTTTTTTTTTTTTTTTGAACAACAAGCTTATAAGAAACTAAATGTGAATGACTATAGTGGGCCAAAATTAAGAGCCAAATTGAAAATCTGCAGTTATTAGGATATAGCATGGCGCCATGATACCCCACTGTGAAAGCTGGGGTCTGTGGAGCTATTAATAAAGAAGGATTTTAAGAATGTACGGTAGTTGTCTCTGGCAAAGTGATATTGAGGAAGATAACTAATATCTTCTGGTAAGCAATCACTGATTTTAAAGAAAGTTACTTTCAAGTTTACAAGTATATGATAGAATTTTTGTTCTTGAATTCAAACAATAAAAAAGACAAATACTACTGATACACAAAGAAAATCAAAGAGAATGTAATCATTAATCATGAGGCTACAGAGAGATACGTGTTTTCTGATGTATATCAACTTAATCTATATATATAATAGAAACAGCTGAATTGAGAATATTTTCTTTAATTTCAAATATTGATATTTTAAATTAAAAATGGAAACAAGTTTCCAGAACAATGAGCTATTTGAAACGAAGAGAAAGAAAGTTAACTGATTTAAAATTAATTCCAAAAGCATAAGCCTGCAAAATTAAATGAATCTACTAAACATTTTTAAAGAGCTGCTGCTTTTGGACTGCAGTCTTTACTACATATCAGTAAAGTACAGCTACCCAGCTGTGAAGATAGAAGCGCTCTATGCCCACGAAAGACAATAAATATTGGAAAGATATTTGGTAAGTTGGAAAGAGCTGGATAAATGTTTACATCAAGCTATGCGCATTTGTATGATCAGTAAAATCAAGTCAATGACAATTCCTATCTCAGGTGCTTGTTGAAAAAAAGAGAAAAAAAAGTATGAAAGTAGAAAAGAAAAAATAACTGGAGGATTGAAGAGGGTTGGAAAGAGAAAAAGAGAAGATTACTTGAGTTTTGTCTTCAAATATATTTAAAATTTTCTAGATAAAGACAGTATCCTAAGCACAGCAAAGTAAACTAGCATTGTTCTAATTAAATATCAATCCATTTATCAATAGATAATTTTGAGACAGTGAGAATAATAAATTCTTAGAGTAAAATTAAAAAGCAGCTAAGACAAATTCGTGTGAACCAAGCATGGAAAATTTGGCTTAATCATGATGAATTGACTGACAGACACTGAATGTGTAGAATTCAAAGGTCTCTATTTTCAATGTTGTTTCTCATGTGACCATAATAATAACTGCTGTTTACCAATGATCACTTCATGGTTCTATGCATTTTAAGTTTTCAGCAAATGTTCAACTCTTCACAGGTATTCTATTCAAGAAGAATAGAGGTTTTTATTGTACAACTAAAAAAATTGAAACTCATTTTGGCAAATTTCCAAAGCCAACATATAGAACAGCCAGGATTATAGATAGGTCTCTTGCCTAATTTTAGTTTTAGTAAGTATACTACTATGTCAAGCATTTATATTACATATACTAGTAAAAATTCAACATAAACTAAGGGCTTGGAAGCAAAATATAAAAACGACTATTTTATTTTGGTAAAAATCAATATAAATTGTTACAATAGATTCATGCACAAAACCCTCAAATTTATTGTGACCATTGTGGATTGCGTATGCATAATAATAAATGGGAAATATACAAAAATATATATAAATATGTGCAAAATGATTTTCTATAGTAACCACAATGTTACTAATGAAATGTCAAAACAACAGCTTTTCATAATTGAATAAAAACATTTAAGCTGGATAAATACAAAAAAAATCTATGTTAAAAAATTTCAATATATTGTATTTACTTTCTAAAACTTCATGAACTCAATTCAGTAGACATGTCAGTCTCTATCATAGTATTTGGATGCTAATGTAATTATCATCCAGTGAATTAGATGCAATTCTTCCTGAATTGAGATTTCATGCTAGTGGAGATAGTTGACACATAAAAAGACAACTGGGAAAAGTGTAGTAATTAATATACGTTAGTAATATTACATGCTTGGAATGGGAGGTCAGATACGTAGCCCAATTAACAATTGAGAAAAAAATCTTGAAAGACTTCTTTATCAGACTGATACTTTATTGATGAGTGATGGCTAAATGTTTAAATGTTTCACAAAATCAAGGAGGCATAACATTGCCTATTTTACACGGTTAATTTATAAGGTAAAATGTAAGTAAGGACTGGTTATACATGCTTGAAATGTAGCCCCAAGGTCAACAAAAAAGCTTTAAAAGCATGCTAAGCCATCTGAATAGTCATACAAGGAAGACGAACCCTTGAAAATTATTAATCAAAAGCATAAGATAATCATCTATGTAATCTTAGATCATCTACGCAACCCTAAAGATAAATTCAAAGGTGGAAAACTGGTAGTTGGTAGTTCATAATATCTTATTTTAACTCTTATATCATGAGGATATAGAAGAACACTATTGTAATGATAATAGCTAATATTCATGAATCACCTAACAGGCTCTATATGTATTACCTCAGTTAATGTGAGAGTAATTCCGTTAGATTTTGTTTTAATATCTCCACTTTTCCAACAAAAACACTATGGATGTTTTAATGTGTTGAATTGTGAAATTATAAAAATTTTATGTTGAAATTCTATGCTTAGTAGTTCAGAATATGACTATTTTTGGAGATAGGGCTTTTAAAGAGATAAATAAGGTAAAGTGTATTCATTTTAATAAGCATTATTTCAATCTCACTAGCGTTTTTATGAGAATTGATTGGCGCCCATACAGCACACATAAAAAATGGACCTGTGAAAACACAGAGGGTAGGCAGTCATCTACAAACCAAAAAGAGAAATCTCGAGATAAAAGCAAATTCTTTCAGTAATTACATCTTGAACTTCTAGCCTCCAGAAACTATTCTTTGAAATTTTAATGATCCAATCCATACTATATGAATATGATGGCTCCAATAATCATCTTTTCATTAATGTCACAAATTATCTAAGGCAATTAACTTAAAATGAGGAGAGGTTCATGGTTTCAGTCCATGACTAAGTGACCCCATTGCCTTAAACCTCTGACAAGACAAAAAATCCCCGCAGGACCATTCAGCAGAGCACAACTGTTGACAGTATGAACCAATGAGAAGGGAGAGAAAGAAAGGGGGATGACAGGATCCAACAATCCATTGGAAGGCACCCTCCAATGGCCGAAGGTCTTCCTACAAGTTTTCACCTCATAAAATTTTCACTACCACCCAATGGAAATATCCTGTGGAGGAAAAAAAAGAAAAAAAAAAAAAAACAGGCCTCTGTAGTACCATCAACATCCAAACTTTGTTACAACCATAGCAAACTAATACCAAATTTAAAATCTAAGAACTCACAGTTGGGAGATAATAATATAAGCAAAGACAAGGCTGGAGGCATAGCACAACGGTTAAAACACTTGCCTAGCAAGCTCAAGGTCCTGAGTTCAATTCCCCAGTATCACACAAACTAAGTGTGGTGGTGCACTTCTGTAATCTCAGAACACAGGAAATTGAGGCAGAAGAATTGCTATGAGTTCATGGCCAGCCTGGGCTTATAGTGAGTTCAGGACTAAAGTAGATTACAGAGTTTGAATCTGTCTCAAAATAAATAAACAGCAATAACAACATTAAACAAAGACAGTCGGACAGCAGAATTTGGGATATATTATAGTTAGAAAGCTAGATCACATTTAGGATCACAAAGAAATTCATATCTTCAGGATTAATATATACATCTTCTGAGAAAATGTTAGCTCTGTATAACATGATGTCATACAAGTGGATAGACTCACTGGCTTCCTAAGCCAGAGATTGTAGGTTCAGGTCCCACCTGGGGTACCAAAAAAAATGGATAAACACAGAAGTATAAAAGAGCAGAGCAATTAGTAGGTCAATAAGAAATGTTGAAGAACAAGTGTTTTTAAGGGCAGGAGGACACTGGTGAGCAAAATAAAGAAAGAAACGAAAAGACTAAAAGAGGGAAATGTCACCATAGGCAAAGATATTTCAGAAATATTTTCTCCAAAGAAGACATATGAGTAGATGGAGAATGTATTCAACATCTTCCTATCAGGAACATGCCAAGAGCAAAACCACAGTGAGATGCAATCTCGTGTCTGCTATGATGGCCACACATTGTAAATGACAGGTTGAGAGATTCTTTTCTTTATTTACATTATAAGGCTGTTAATCATCTAATGGAAAACGTTGCAGTTGCATACTTACCTATCCACCCTACAAATATGTCTTCTTCTGTTTTCTATCTTTCCCCTTTAGGTTGGTGATTCCTTCAGGTTCACGAAATTTATTAGATTGTATATAAAGTACAAATTGAAAATGTTTAATATTTCACAGTGTGTTTGAAAACAATAGAGAAGTTTGAAATTCTATAGCTGCAAGAAAAAATAGAATATAAGCTGATATATTCTAAAGCTATAATATATTCAAAATTGTATTAGCACTCTCTCTTACTGCTGAGCAAAATGCCTGACACCTGGTTTCAGAGGACTGAGATTACAGGTGGGAGGGAGTAGCAGAGCAGTTACAGAGTAAAAGAACATTGCCAGAAGGAAGAAGTGGACCAGTGGCTAGATATAGATCCCGTGGCCACACATTCATGGTGCATGACTCACCGAGATGTACCCACAAGTGCAATCTCCTAATACTGTAGTCAATGTCCAAGCCAAACAAATGGACAAATATGCTTAACCCTTCCATGAATTCTTTGTTAATCTTATACCAATTATTCCAAATATTTGAAAAGAAGAAACAGTGACTCAAATAAGGGTTCATAGAAAAACGTATGCAATTCGTGTGTGTGTGTGTGTGTGTGTGTGTGTGTGTGTGTGTGTGTGTGTGTATCTAAGGATTAAACCTCTTTTCACACGTGCTAGGCAAAAATGATGGATGTTGTTGTAGAAAATCTCCAGAAAAGGAGTGAGTCCCTTTTAACTGGGCCAGAAGCAGTTAAAACGTGAAACTGTTTCCCAAGTAAAGGACAGGTAGAGCCTGCTGCTAGGCAGCCAGAGATATTAGGCCAAGGAGGACCTGCAAAATGCCTCGGTGTACTGAGTTTTGTGTAGATCTGTGAAAATGCTTCAGCAAAACCTACCGAGTGGGTGATTCTGCGTTCCCTTCTTACTGGCGGGGACCATGTACCCTTGTCCCTGAAACTCCTCGGTCCTCACACAAATAATGTAAAAGAAGTCTGCCCCTGAGCTCAGGGCCCACCATTTTGGAATGACCCAGGCAGACTCTCGCTAGCTCTAGAGTAATAAATCTTGCTCTCACCTCTGACCACCGGGCTCTGAGTCCCGATTTTGCTGGGTTTATTTAATGTGTTCTGCAACAATGCCAGGGAGCTGTACCACTAACCCAATATATTACTTTTAATTTAAAAATTGGTAACCTGTCAACTACTTAGAGTAGTATTCAGAAGCCTGGCTACTCTGAGGTTTGAGAGGGGAGGATGTAATAAAAATATGGCTTCTGAACCTGATGTTTCCTTCACGAATGTTAGGCAGGAAGCAGGTTTTGAAGGAAACATTTGATTGTGGGTCAGAATGACCTTGCTATATGCTATATAGCACATTAAAGTTTATATTTTTCTCAATTTAATAGCTTTTATATGTGCAATATGGGTACTTGGTCACATTAAAATTGTTTCCCATTCCAATTAAAATTTGTTGAAAGGTAATCACACTGTCAATATGCTTTAACTGCTACACAAATGTATTTTAACCAGAACAAGATGATATAAATATTGGTATTCCAGAATTACAACTGAAATAGATAATTGCATATTCTAGAACTGCTATTAAAATATTTTGGATCTCATTAATTTATTGTAAATTTTAAATACACCTTCTTCTCATCCTTCGCCATTTATTGAAATTTAGAAAAGCTATACAGAAATTTAAATAAAAGGTGTTATTTTTTATGCATTGTTTTCATAAAGAAATCCTAATGTCTACATTTGAAATTTCAACTGTTTGTTCAACCACCAAAATTTATTCCACATGACAACAATAACATTTTCACAGTTTCATAGAATAAAGTCACTTTAAAATTCTCCACAATGGCATGTAAAATCTGTTAAACATTGCCAAGCATTTAAAAACGAATAGAAGTTTTAGATATTTGGCATGAAACTATATAATAAAAAGCTTTATTATGCTAGGCATATATTAGGAAATACATTTAAAATCATGAGTTCAAAATGTTACTTCCTGGTTATTTGTGGGCCAAATATTATTGTCCCATAGGCCATAACATAGTATATATTCTACTCTTTAAAGTCTTTTGCTAGCATTTAATTCCATATTCCTCAAATTCTGGTCATGAACAATAATAATAATGAACATCACTGTTACAACTAACTTTTAGTTCAATAAATCCATAATGTTCATAAATTGGAAGAATTAAAACAAGGCTTTAGGAACAATTGTGTTTCAAAAGTGGTTATATTACAACTTAATATAATACAGTTGTGTTTTATATGATAAAACATTTATAACATATATGAGTTATGCAACATATTTAGTGGATAAATAATGTAGGTATATGTGGCCTTACCTAAACATTAGAACATTTAAAACCAGAAGACTAAAGGAATCCTTTAAGGTCACCCAGCCACATTGACAGTAGGGGCTGGATCTGGTCTCTTGATGACTTTGGCCTCTTTTCACTATGTTATTCTAAAAACAAGACTATTCATTCTGTACTGAAGTTATTTTTTCAGGAAAATATTTAGCATTTTCATGAAGTCAGTTAACAAATTTCATCACTGATGACAACCATAAATTGAGCAAAAGTTACTGTCCCTTTTAAAGTAATTTTGTATTGCTAAATTTTAACAATAATTTGTTACCAATCTAATTGTACCAACTTTCAATAATTACCTGCAGAAGAAAAGTAAGCGTTCGTGGGTATTGTGTGACTATGTACCACCACTTTTGTTGTAGAGTGATAAGGAAACAACACACCTAAACAGATTAATATGCTAGAAACCTTGAGATCTGAGGAACCCAATTTCCCATGTTAGTGGCGTCTCTTCCAGCTAAAACACAAGAATTTCTCATAGTTGAATTGAGTCCATTTCACGTAGAAAAAAAGGCTATATTGAGGCGAATAGTTTCTATGTGAAAGGTTTTCATCCCTCTCATTCCCTAGACAGCAACTAACTTACTGACGATGTAGCCGTCTCCTCTTGAGAGACAACAACAGTTAAAATTCCTAACAGAAATGTGATATAAATAAAGATTCTGTGTGGCAAATTATACTCAGCAGATGGCCAATAGTAAGAGTGCACTGATGATCTGATTGATTCTTATAATAAACAATTTCGGAAAACAAATCCTTTCTCTGCACGATTTGCTCTTGAGTTTTTCCACCTTCCTGAAGCATCCCAGCTGCTGCCAAGGAAGCAGTTGTCCTCTCCAGGCTCCTCCAATACCAACAACCCCAACAGCAGAGGCTCTTTCTAAACTTCCAATTGAAGCAACCCACACAGGATATCATGAAATTGAACTGAGAGAATAAGAGGATTGCGGCAACCTTAGGGAAGGAGAATTGCACGCTTGGGGAGAGGCTGTGTGAGAAGGGAGACCATCCAAGCAGGTGGCCCTCAGCGCTCCTGCAGGAAAGGAACGGATTGGTTCAGACTTAGAAGCTAAAAGCAACGTGAATAGTGTGTAAGCATGAGTTACAGGTCCAGTAAGAAGTCCCTTTTCTTCATTTATTTCCCCTTGAGGATATATATATATATATATATATATATATATATATATATATATAATCTATTTTATCTGTATATCATACATTTGTGCCAAATCTAAAATTCTTATATATGCATAGTTAGTGCACATGAACAGCCAAAAGGTATTTACTGAAAGACTTGTCATAAAAGCACTTTTACTGAAGAAAAAATTGTCAAGATTTCTTCTTCCTGTTTTCCTTTCTTCTGTTCTTCTTTCTTTTGTTATTTTGACAGAAATAGGTACTATGTACCTGGACATCAATGTCCTATATTTAATACATTATTCCGATTATATCTGTGGACATTTAGGAACAAACTAACACTCGATTCAGGCTGCCACACCAAAAAATACTGCGATAGGGAAGGGTGCTTAAGCTATAAATACTCAGGTCTCTCAGTTCTGGACACTAGGTATGTACAATCTAAGTGCTGGCACTTGTCCAGTGTGGAGGGGACCCACTCCTAGCTCATCAACGGTTGTCTTCTGGCTGTGTTTTTCAGTGGCTGAAGAGGAAAGATGGATTTCTCTTGTACCTTTTGCAATGGCACTCGTTTCCTGTGTAATGGCTGCATCTCGTTGAGGATTAGTATTTCAGCAAGCACATCTTGCAGGGACACACACATTCAGCCCATAGTGAATGACTAACCCTTGTCTTTCTCTGCATTCTTTAACAGGCCCTTGGGACAGAAAAAAAGATGGTAGCGATCTTTATTGGGTTATTTAAGGTTAAAATAAAGAATTTCCCACTCCACTTATAAAAAAGAAGTACTGGTACGTTTCTGGGCTCACAGGCAGAAGAATCGGCCTATCAGAAATGAGTGCCCATGGCAACGCAATATTTTTAAATGATCTGCTAAAATTTTCACATACTAATGTATGCATAATCATGACAAAAAGATTGACAGGCGAAAATATAAAATCAGCACCAGCTGTCAGACCTACTCTGGAGTCTTGATATTCTTACGTCTATAGAAGATCAATATTTTGATCATTTTCCATGTGTTTGAACTTCTTAAACTGGCAAAATTCTAAGTGGTATAACCAGGTAACCAGGTAATATTTCCTGGGTACTATTTCCCTCCAAATTTTACGTGATATTTTACCTACTGCCAACATTTGTCTTAATCTACAGACTTTTTACAGAGTAGCTACACATAGCCTCTGACATACAAAAATAATATTCTAATTTCATTTTCACTCTCAGCAATTCACACAAAAATGTTTTCACGTGCTTCTTGAGCTACAATAATAAGAACTATAAAGTTGGGGATGCTAAATTTGAGGAAAGAGGAAGAGTTTGTGAAGGTCAACGCTAATCCCCAGAAGACTCTGCAACACAGTTAACACAGTTCTACGCAGACAGTACTCACTAGTTCTCCCCAAATAGTCACTACTCATATAACATTAAGTGAGGCAGAAATATAGACATAAAATGCTAATTATATCACTAATTGTCTAATCCACTGAAATGAGAAAATGATACTATTCAAATAATAATATCGATTTTTATGTTGAAATTTCTCTGAGGAAATGGTAATTAAGTTGATATCTTATATCCCAAGAAGCATCAATCAGTGGTACTGACTGGCTAAGGAAAAATATAAGAGTTGAGGCATATTCACCACGTTGGGGTAGAAGGTTTATACAAACAAAATGTATGATAAAAAGTTAGTGCCCTAGATAAAGTGAAAATATGCCTTTTTGCGCACAAATGGAAAGATGGTGTGAGAAGAAGTTGAATAATGAATCAAACCAATGCATAGTCCTACAAATTATGTGAAGAAATTACTTTTTTAAAATTTCAATTACTGAATGCCTAAAGAAGATTTATGTATATTAGCATTCTGGCTGCACTGTAGACATTGACCTGAAAGGTGTTACATTTCTTTCTCTAGCCAATGAAAACTATTGAAACCACCCCACCTCTCTCTCTCTCTCTTTCTCTCTCTCTCTCTCTCTCTCTCTCTCTCTCTCTCTCTCTCTCATCTCAAATTTGTACCAGGAATGCCATACATGAGAGCCAAAGATAAGAACATTGGTTTTCAACTGAGGGCAATGTTGACACCCAAGAGACATTTGGCAATATCAGAAGATATCCGTGACTCGTGACTTGGGAGAAGAGGGTTGCTACCGGCTATGAGGTATACAAAAATAAATAAATAAATAAAACAGAGATGTTGCTAAATGTGTTCAATGCACAGTGCAGCTTCTCCCAGCAAAGAATTTCCCAGCCTGAAATGGTAGCGGTACTGAAATTGAGAAACGATTGGCAATCACCAGTACGATCTTCTGCACATCTAGCTTCATCTGAAAAGCGTTCCCAGCCATCAAATAACCAGGGTGAGTTCAAGGTCGAGAGCACTTTGGATGCTTCCAAGGTGAGGTTGACATGTTCCATAACACAAAGCAATTTTCTGCTTGAATCAGCTATATTGTTCCTGCCAGAATTAGACTCTGATAATCAAAATGGCTAATGGTGAGTTCCAGGATAGCGTATAATCAATTCTCATGTTTTCATGAAACAAGACAAAGAAGATAAACTAGAGTTTGGGCAGCAAGGGGATTGTTGGACTGGATCCCCTGTACCAAATTAGATGAAGCCTGCGTAGTTGTGTGCCAGAATGATGAAACTAGAAACGTTTATCACCGCATGAAAAATATCTGTGTGAGTGCGTGTGTGTGTGTGTGCAAAATATGGACAATAAAATACACTTTGTGAGCTGCCATTTTCTATATGCTCTTTAATCTAAAATGTATCCTTTTAATCTTATACTTAAAAAGTAGTTTGCAATCATTTTGTGGTTAATCATCACAAAGACCGTATACTCTATGAAATCTCTAGAAATGCAATTCTAACGTACAATCCGCTGCAGTGTTCAGGAAAGCAAGAACTATTGCCAAGTGATTATCAGGCTCCACAACGCGTGCTGAAATGACATTTCAACTCTTCAAGGTGATAAAGAGTTGTCAGAAAATGGGCTTAAAACTTTCTTTTAGGCATGACCACAAACAGTCTATGAGGCTTGAGTTGAACAAAGAGTAATAAGAAAATAGATTTAAATAACTGAATTCAGAGCCTAATGGTCTATTCATACTGAAAGCATATGAAAAAAAATTACTCATCAGAACAGCAAATCCTTATTGCTTGAGAGTTGAAAAGTTGTATGCATGCATTAGGAACCCTATTTGAGTAAATAAAGGAACAATTTCCTCATCTTTGTACTCAAGGAAAATAAATCAATTTTCCATTCAGTTTCTTTACCATGAACAAATACACGTGCATTTGGATTTTACATTCTACAAGTCAACCTTCAACTGAAATAATTGAGGAAACCGAAAATACAATAGCCAGGCTGATTTAAAAAATAATTCTAGAGATTTTGTTCTGCACCTCATTTTAGAACTAAAATAATTGTTATAATCAAATTGTTGCTACCTCTTCAATTCGGTAGATGAAGTGAGTTTTTTTTTTTATTTATTTACAAATTAATCACTGCACATTTTAAAGACAGATTACTAAAAGGCTAAGGAACAAAAACAAATTCAATGTTAAGTGTATTGTTATATTCAGAACAGTATTTTAAAAGAAAGAACAAATAGCATCCCTAAGAGATTTTTATAAATATATGACAGAAAAACTGAAATGTAAAATAAAAACTTCCCTCATTTAAAACAACCATTTATTTGGAACATATAATCCTGACATATTTCTCTTTCTGGCAGAATTTTTACATAATACCGGTCTCAGCTCTCTTCTTGCATCTATTTGGGGATTTGTTTAATTATGATCGTGTGGTAAAGACTTGTCTTTTGTTTTCATGTACACCTCGTCAGGCTGATTGTTTCTTTGAGGAGTGTGGCTTGCTCTTAGTTTCATTTCCAAAGATCAATTCAGAATTAATAGCTAAGTTGTATGGAAAGAAATCCACTGGATAATCCTATATTTACTCGTGACCATTGAAGTTCCTCTTTTAGAAATATATGTTCAACAAATATGGACAGTAAACTTTAATTTGCAAACAAATATTGAATAAAATTATGCCCCTCTTGCATTTCTGCATAGAAAAGGATCATCCCTTTTCTATTCTGATTCTAATGAACTCTGAGAGATTTCAAGTCTTTGCTTTGTTTTCTCATTCAAAAAAAAAAAAAACATGAAGACAACTAAGAATATGATTGGCCAAAGTGTACTAAAATTCATATAATATGACTATGTATACACACCTTTCCTCAGATAATACTTTCTCATAATTACAAAGCAAAAAAACTAAGCTTCTTTTCTCTGACCTTGATATGTCTTATAATATCCTAGAGAGAAATTATCAGAACTGCTGGATGATAATAATGGTGGTAAGCAAAATACACCAATGTTTCAGATTATAATTGAAGAGAGTACAAATTTTAAGTTATACTTGTAAGAGAAGAATGGTGTTCTAAATAACATATTTCTCTTTAACAATTTTATTGAGCTGGGTAGTAAGTAATAAAAAAGTTTGATCAATGTCTTCATACTGCAATGGTTAAAAACATAGATTTAGAAACAACTATATTAACAAATGAAATGTTGCTTTCGAAGCAACATTTATATAGTATCATGTCAAATAATTTGCATCTTTCCACTCAAAATAATATAAATAAAATACTCAACAGATATTGACACAAATCAGTAGTTAAAACACTGGTAACAATTATTGTGGCTATCTCTTGCTTCTGCCAGTGTTTCTACAATATTCAAAGATGCACTGATTACCTCCTTGTAGACAAGCACTTTGCTCCCAGCATTCCTTAAGCTTTTATTTTTCTATGTCTTAGTGATTTGGGGAGAATACAAAACTAAGGAGATATTTTTTAAGTTTGCAGAAACCACTTTCAAAGTTTCGCTGCCATCATAGACTCCAGAAATTTAAATTCTTTCTCAATTTACCTCTAGTATCTGTGTTTTCAGTTTGAAAATGTGGATTATGCCTCTGTGTTCCTAAAATTCTACCTAAAGTTGCATTAAATTGATTTTTTAAAGAGCAAACCAATGGGATAAAGGATAGAAGGGGAACACACAAACAAAATTTTTAGACTAAACTAGATGGATAAGTGGTAACTCATGAATTAGCTCAGCGGAAGCTGATTTGCTGATTCTCCATATACCAGTGGCGAGAGTTAAGCATTCCCTACTTTGTGCTTAAGAATCCTCTAAAGGCTCAGAAACAAGTGGCACTAAGTCTCTCTGGAAGTGATATTGTAGAGGGGAGTTTATTAAACATATGTTTATAAAGCAGGCGTGAGCAATGTTCTCATCACCTCTGCAAAGCTGTTGACTGCTGGTCTTCAGAGGTTCCGTCTTAGAGATGATGACACAAGGTACTGCTGTGGTGGACAAATAAAGTGAAAATGACAGGATTTAGTAAGTGGGTCTAGTGAAATGGAGGCTTGCTTCTAAATTGCTTCCCTCATTACAGTCTTAAAATGCTAGCAGCGATAATCTTTAAAAAGGAAATTGATACTGTTGCTTATGGGTAAACTGACCAGCCATGACATTTCCAAAAAGATGAGGTACGTGTTGCCTAGTACACAACATCAGAGAATATATAATTTCAAACACACAGAAAATAAGAAAACTATAGTAAACTAAATAGGAATTAATGAGGTATGAATTTTATTGGTTTCTATTGTAACTTACCTAAGTGTAAGTTAATATTATTTAAAATCAGTAATATAAGTGATTTTTGCACAAATTATCCTCCAAACACCTGAACATTTAGCAGTCAATTTTCATAAGCCAGCGTGAACTGGTTTCAGCACATTATTGTTTATGTCAAAAATGACAAGATTTTGTGCCCTCCCCTACATTGTACAAAAAGTAAGTCCTAAGTAGACATTGGGGGAAAAAAGGCTGATAACTTTTTAATGGAAAAAAATCACTTGTTAAATCCATTTTTGTTTTCATTAGAGGAACAAACCCAAGGCATCCTATGTGCCAGGCAAGGGCTCTAGCCTTGAGCTACATCCTACACTCGAGAGTCCATTTGTAACTAAAGAAACAAACATCCTGCAAAAGATAGATAAAGGAAAAATAGAAGAATCACTTCTTTTGTCTCAATAACTGAATTAGTTCAAGAAATTATGTAATTGTCCAAACTCAATGCACTCAAAGGGCAATATTTTTGCTAAAGGAAAGTCTCTCTTCAGATATTTGGAGGTTTTCCTGTGTGCATTCAGTCTATAACTGTGACCCATCAATCTTCGCAATTAACATAATGTACCCTTTGTAAATCTAGGTAGTATATTAACTGAATTAATACATTAAATGATTTATTTTAGAACTCTTCCTTTTCCATCAAGCTTGTATATGTTCTCAAAATAATAAAAAATAAACACATGATCAGATAAACTATGTGTGTGAATTATATATATTTTAAAGAGAAATTAATTCAGTGTGACTTGCTGTCTGGCTCATAGACAACAATAATATAAAACTCTAAAAATCAGAATGTCTTGTTCATAATTATATTTTGCCCACACAAGTGGAGTCCGAGGGTGAGAAAAAGTCATTGGCACAGTAAAAATAGTAATATATATATAGCTTATTGACTATAAGATGTTATGTCAAATATTATACGTATATTTTCTCAACCAATCTTCCCAATAGTCATAGAAAACAAATTTATGTTACTGAGGGAGCTACTGAGATTCACAAACATTAATCACTGTGCACAGGATTAGACAACTGCGAATGGAGAAGGATTTGCTTTTTTGCTAATCTGACTTTCAAGTACATCAATGTTTTTGTCCTCTAATCATGCATTTACTTAAGTCTTCATACAGATTGGTAAAACTTATACCTGCTTAAATTACAATATTTCTACTTCTCTTTCTTTCTTATGTGAACACATTTCATCCAAATTCATTTGAAATGACATAACCTGCACTTATGCCACCCTTCACCCAGTTTGGAATATCTCCTCTTTTGCCTTTCCTCCCAATACCATTCCATCAGTCCTCTGTGAAGACTCTCCATTGGACCACTAGTGCTCACAAGTTGTGCAGAGACAGGAGAAATTATAGTTGTTCTGCTTATCAAAAGACATTTCTCATGTGTTTTTATTTATGAATGGTTTCTAAAATGCAACACCTGAGCACTCAACACCAGTATCTCCTTGCTGGAAATGTGTATTTTTAGATCCTGACCTGACACACTGTGATAGAAACTCTTTGGATAAGGCCAAGCAAAGTGAGTATCGATAATCTCTCCAGATCAGGTGATTCTGCTCCATGAAAAAATATGCAAACCACAGTACTATAAAAGAATGTTATTCTCTTCTATTCATGTAACGTGCACATAAACACCGTAGGCATTTTTCGTATTATTGTATTCTTAGGATAACACTGTATAATGATTAAACTAATAAATACACCGCTGTACTCAGAAAAGGCCTTCCCTGGAAGGACAGAACTCATCAGAGTGACACACCACAGGAAAGCGCCAGTGCTGGAACGGGAAAGGACACCAGCACGGTACATTACAAAAAGACGAAGATTCTTAGAATACATCTGAAATGGCAGAATACGAGAGAGTACAAAAGTGGCTCTTGTGTGCCTCATTCAAACAGGCCCGATCCTTGCCACCATGCTATGTGCTGGTTCTCTAGACTGACTAAACATCAAAACCTCCCTACCTTTTTATATAATATAAAGGTTGTATCATGAAGATAGTGAACTTAGTTAAGCTAGCTTCTGGTTTCCCAAGTGCCACAGAAAATTGCAATGTTATTTGAGAACTAATGTAGGCACAGTAATGGAACTCCCAGTAATACCACCTGAAAGGCTACCTCTAAATTTCTTTTTTACCATTGACTCCAAATAGGTCAACCTGAAACCTTCAATGACATATTATTTGAAAATAACAAGGTAGAAGCTGGAGGAATACCACAATGCTTCACAGTGCTTGTCTAACTAGTGAAAGGCCCTGAATTTGATTCTCTAGTATCACATAAACCAGGCATGGTGGTACATGCCCGTAATCCTACCACTTGGAAGACTTAGGTGAGGTATTGCCATGAATTTGTGGTCAGCCAGGACTACACTATAATTTCAGAACCACCCTGGACTGCAGAGTGAGTATCTCCCTTAAAAAAGTAATAAAAATATATCTTTAAAAAATATGGAAAAATGAAAGACTGACCTAAGACTGTTACAAGGCTTTCATAAAAGGTGAAGATATATATTACATTTTTAAAGAAACAAAATCAATAAAAATATGTACATAATTATGCATTATCATGATTATTTGTCATTTTATATTAAAATTTATCATTTAGCAAAATCCTTAATCTGCAGAGAGAAAATTGTGCAACGATCTGCCATTGTGTGCAGATACTTTGTTATATACTTGGAGTGCGCTGACCGCATCGTTTCATTTTTTTCAAAACTCCTCTTTACTTCATTTATATGAAAAGGGGACAGATTTTGAAGCCATAAATATAAATAAGTTGAGCAGGGACAAGATTTTAAATCTTGTGGTTTTGGGTTTTTTTGTTGCTGTTGTTTGGTTCATTTGCTTGCTTTGGCAGTACTGGGGACTGAACTCAGTTGTTGCCTTGGTTAGTTCTAAACATTGTAACCATGCTTTTCATGATTCATGATGTGTCTAAAATATTTATGCATTCATATAAAGCTATTCATATTAAATCATATTTTAAATCATTAGCAAAAAAGAAAAACGACAAAATACAACATGCTGTGTCATATCCTTCTAGTACACTTGCTCTCCCTCATATACTACAGCTACAAGCTCAGGAACATCTTCCCCCTTCCTAGTCTTCTAAATAATTCCCATCTATATTGATATTATTTGGTTTGGTTGGGAACAATAAGCAAACAAGGAAATGGCTTGTGCAAAAATGCTGTCTATTTTTTATCTTCAATGTCAAACTGACCCACAATATCATGTTCCCATGTATCCTTGTGGATTCTGCCAATACACAAGGGATTTCCATGTCCCCCAGGGGTGGAGCACGCCATAGTTAAACATGATTCTCAGTCAAACTCATCATATAAGAAAAATGGAGGAAAATAAATCTTCTAACTGCTCATATGAAGTTTCTAATGTTCCTTTTTCTTCCCTGAATTCAGTCATATGACATGTGAATTTGAAAAAGGCCATGAAACCATGGTTTCTTTTGTGTTTGCACTTCCAGTTTAAATTGCGATAATTTAAGAAAGGGGAAAACACACAGCCAAGATGACCATTAGTACACAGGAAATGTTCTGTATGCCATTAGGAAAAAGGCAATAATTGAAAGCAAACATCTTTACAGTAGGTTAAAAGTTAGTATTTGGATCACCCATGTCATGATTTTAAGTCTAGTATGAAACAAAGATACCAACAAACAATACAGGAATAACTGGGGGAGATGGAAGGAAGGAAGAAAGGAAGGAAGGAAGGAAGGAAGGAAGGAAGGAAGGAAGGAGGACAGGCCAGCTCTGAGGCCACACCTAGGAGATAGCTCAATAAACACAAGGCAGAAGCTTCTGTACAAAGCAAAAACATCTATCTAAATAAAATAACAGCCATGTCATCTAGTTTTTGCCTTTAATACATTCAAACCCAAGCACTGAAATAAGACAGTTAATTAAAGTATTTATAAGAGTACATGCTCTGTTTATAATAAAAAGTCACTGAAAGTCTAATGTTGGAAAACAACACTGAGGACTTCAAATATTTCAGGAATCCTGAGCCAGAATAAAGTACATAAAATTCACCAGGATTTGGCTCACTCCTAAGAATAACATGAGACTGTTCCTTTGCACGTGTTTAGCACAGCTTTGGCACTATTATGAATAAGTATTAACACAACACATGATGTAACATTGCTCTCCAGAAGAAAAGAAAAAAAAAAGGAAATGCTGTGTGCCTTTTGGGACACTGTGCACAGAAAAGCAAACTTAAGGCCATTCCAGTCTAAGTGTCTGCTGGCAATTGAAAAGGGCAAATGGACAGAATGAGATAAAGTGAGGAAATACAACATATAGCCAAGGAGCGTGTAAGTGTAAGTCAAAGAAAAGAAAGGAAAATTCTGAGAAAAACACAACAAATTGCTTATTGTTTCAGTGTAGGCAGCTTCCAATAATCTAGAATCTGCAAGCAGATACCGTCTTTTACCATGAAAGTATTGATGATGCCATCATCTAAATTATTTGAGTTCAGAAGAAAGTACTTCCAAAGAATAACTAGGAGAGTCTGCATCTAGTGCTGACCTTCTCGGAAAACGCTGGCTCCCAGGACTTTACATATTGCTTATGATCCTCCATTGTACCTCAGTTAACCCACCCACTGAATTCCTCTCCTGTTAAGCCAAAATTCCAACTTTTGCTTCATGAACATTCCTAATGAGATCCTTTCTTAAATGTTTTGAAGACTCATCTTTGCCCTATCACCTTAATTCTCGACTTCTGTTTTCTTCCATCTTTCCTTCCTTTCTTTCTTTCTTTCTTTCTTTCTTTCTTTCTTTCTTTCTTTTTTCAGTATGTATACCATGGATGATCAGAAACTGCCCACAGAAAGGTACAAGGGAACATCATCCAAATTCCAACTGCAGCATGAAAACAGACCCTGACTGAAGCTGTGAGCGAGGCCCGATGTCACAGAGAATGTGCAGAATAGAAGAGTTTCCATTTCTGCTGGTAACATCAAATGTTACAAGAAAGTGTGCGAGTGGATCGTCAAGCATTTGAGGTGTGTCCGTGCGTGCATACCTGTTGTGGTTCAGATTTGGAATGTCCGCCAGAAGCCACATGCATTTGAATGTCATGGATTTTCTATGGAGCCATGTGTTGTTGGGAGAGGGAGGCTTGGTCTGGAGGAGTGGATTATAATTGTGTGGTAGGAGATAGGCATGTGCCAGATTACAGACATCAGGCTTGTGGATTTGCTCAGTCTTTTTTGCTGTCTTTGTTAGTTTGTAGGCCTACTTAAAACCAGTGAACAAGTAGGCCGAGTGTTCCCACAATGCTTAGTGGCAAAAAAATGTCTGAGGCCTTTGTATGTCACTAAATGTATGAGAATGGGAGACATAAAAATATTTTTAAAAATCTAAAAGTAGAGTTGCCAGGAAACATTAACTTCCGGTAGGAGTAGATAGTGATTGTTCTGTTTTAAGCTCTGAAATATAGGCGTTGCTAAGCAGAGAGGAAGAATAAAGAAGAGACAGTAAGTATCAGGTAAAGTAGTCTAAAACTCAACTGAAAAAGCAAATACCCCGCAAACAGGGAGATGAGCCTATCCACAAACTTTGACCCAAACTGGTTTTTGCACTTAGTAGAAACAGAGAAAATTAATTTTATTTTGAACTTGCAACGTGAAACTAGAAGAAGAAAATCTGTACTTTGGTTTTCTTTTCTTTTAAACAAATGCATAGAAATCACATTGGCTAAAAAATTTGTCTTCATTTTTTGACATGCTAATATAGCATAAGTAAATCAATTTTGCCACTAAACACTAATTTGATACACTTTGCTACACGCATTAGATACGGCAATGTCATTGTAAACTTTAAATAGGTCAATGTGTCACTCCATCACTAGTGTATTCAGTTTTGTGTGAATATTGCTGCTTTGCATTTTTTGTTAACCCAGTAGAGCATTTTTTATCTAGCAATCAATACTAAGAGGCATTGTACTTATTATAATTGCTCTTAGAAATTTAAGAGCTGATATTTAGAAAAATAACTTTATTTCTGTTAGCTAAGTTTGTTGTTTCATTTCATTTTATGAGAAACATTGCAGTATGGAAATATTATTTTTATATTAAATCACTAAACTGGTAGAGAATATTTTAAAGTCTTAGTTGTATCTTATTTTTAGATCAAATATATCCCCATAATTATTCACATTTGGCCTGAAGAATTTGACTATGTAAACTATAAATAGTGAAGAACACATAAAAGCAAACAGTACACAAAATCTATGCAACAACAGCGTTTTTAACTGGAGATATAGCACAAAAAAATTTCCAGGATTTCAGCCTTTACAAATTCAACTTTTACTGCTACAAATAAAACTTCATTTGGTGGCTTTGTAACCCTGACACCCATAGACCTGGGATAAATTAGGAATGTATCTCTTATACCTCCCTAAATTTTTCAGAAATTGTTATACTTGAATGACTATAGCTAACAGGCAGACATATTTAAATCAGATAATTTCCACATGAATCATACTTACAGTCCTTTAATTTTTTGATTTATCTTCTCAAGTCTTAAAAGCTAGTTGTTTTAGATTTTGAGCAGCTACTTATCATTTTGCTTTTGATTTTCTCTTTTGCGATACTGGTGATGAGGCCCAGGGCCTTAGCAATTGAGCCACACAGCAGCTTGCTTCTATTTTTGATTTTGAGACGGGTTTTACTAAATCTCTAAGTTACTCAAGCTGGGCTCTAACTTAGCTCTTTTACCTCAGCCTCACAGAGTGCTGGAGTTACACGCCTGTTCCACAGGGCGGCTTGAGCAGAGGTTTGTTTAGTAAAACCTTCTTCAAACCACCGTCAACAAAAGTCAAGCAGTATTTATAACTGAGGACCTGAGGACATTGAGATGGTAGGACTGATATTTCCTAATTACATGCATATTCCTAGTTTCCTGTATTTTCATTTCATGTGTATTTTAAAATAGATTCCTCTTATAATTTGGATCTGAAGTGTCACCCAAAAGCCTTGTGTTTGGAAAGTGACTCAATCACCAGGATCATTTCATTGTTTCTCTGTGCAGTGAAGAGGTAGGGTCTGGTAGGAAAGGGCAAGTCATTGGAACATCACCTAGAAGGAGTGGATCACAAGGGCATGACCTAGAAGTTTACATCTCCATTGCCAGCTCTGCCCTTCCTTTCCTTTCCTCGTCTTAATGGCTGTGAACAGCTGGGGCCTTTGTCACACCCTTCAACCAGTACCGCCAGTGAATGGACTGCAACCTTCCCAGACTGTCAGATCAAAGACACCTCCCTTAAGTTTTGAGAGTCAAGTATTGTGACCCAGCAATGATTAACTAGCAAAGAAAATTCATTATAATAACATGAAGATGGAGGCATTGTAATTATCCAAGTTTATTCATGTAGAAACTAAAATATAGAGTAATTTAAAACAGATTCACTGAGTATCAGCTAGTCTTATCCAAGGCACCATATGTTTAGCTAAACTTAGCTATCATATTAATCTGATGTTTTAAAAACTATTAGAGTGAACTTTCTTCTCAGGAAATTAATGTGTAATTAATAAAGATATACTATTTTCACATAAAATTCTATGCTTTTTATTAAAAATGTGAAATTATTACAAATCATATGTATTTTAAAGTATACTCGGTCAAAATGATAAAAAATTCCTTTCAAGGGTTTGATTCTGAAAAAGTGAGCATGTATATCCTACTCCAGTTTGCCTCATCAAATTTAATTAATTGTAAATCCCAGCTGGATTGTGAGTAGCAAGGATTTAAAAACTAACAAAGTAAAAGACAGCAAGAAAAGAGTTAGAGATCAGAATTTGAAGTCCCCTTGAAACAGAATTTTAATTGTTCCTCACTGAAAAGTAACTGAAAATAGAGAAATGTGTGCAGAAGGACATAAAAAGAGCTTTAAGAGGAGCAGCATTTCTCACTCAGCCTGCAGAACACGGTCTCACCGTGAGTCAGAGAAAGCAAAGGAAACCGCTACAGCATTTGTCCTTCTTCCCTTTCCTCCCCTACACTTAGGCAATATAGTAGAAGGGAGACCAAAGGGAAGGTGGGGACAGCAGGCAGTGCACTGTCACTCTAAGGGGAGCTCGCCTTTTCTTTGAGCACAGAGTTTAAGGTTCAAAGAGCATAAAGAGAACTGCTGTTTTTCCCCTCATCCTTGTTTGATAGCTGGTAGCTTGATAACTGAAAGAGCACAGCAGGGCTAGGAAAGTCAAAACATAACATAAAATGGAACACTAAATCCAATATATTTAGATGGTATTTAAAAATTGAAAAAGGAACATCAGGAGAAAAGAAAAAGAGAAATGTAGTAAACTATAAAACACATACAATGTTAGGAGGAAGTGGAACACGTTGAAAATTACAAGAGTATGCTAAAAATATCTGTTTTAAAATGGAAATAGTCCAATGGAAAATAAAAGCACAAAACCTTTAAGTTGTGTGGGAAAGTCCACTGGGAACAGAATAATGTGCTTAGAGGGAAAGGCTAGAAAACAGCATGTGATGCAAATGTAGCCTGAAGGCAGTGTGGCTCCCTTATTGTCACATGAAATTCAGAACAAGAATGGTTGGATATAAAGAGGAATAGTAAACAACAGCAAAATGGTCATGTAGTCAAGAATATATAACAATCTCAGTGGATACGTAAACTGGCAGTATAGCTTTGAAATATATAAATCACCTGGGCATGGTGACACATGCCCATAATCCCAGCATTTTGGATGTAGAGGCAAGAGGATTGCCTTTAAATTCCATGATGGGCTACATAGTGAGTTCAAGATGAGACTGGACTACAAAGCAAAACTCTGTCTCAAAAATAAGTGATAAATAAATAAATAAAGCAAAAATGAAGCAAAATTGGTAAGGTTAAAAAGAGTGCCAATTTTTTTTTTTTAAATTACTTGGAATTTTCATCTTCGTCAACATATCTCTGGCCTTGCTTAAGTTACTTTCCTACTTCACTACTCTTTAACAAATCAACAAAACGAGTAGCTAAATATCAGCACACTTACAAAGAATTGAACTAAATGTCATCAACCACGTTGATGAAATATTATATGTTAATACTTCGGCACATAATAGAAGAATACACAACTTTCTGAAGTTCAGATGCAAAAAAAAAGGACATAGTATATCCAGGGTTATAAAATGAACTTTAATAAACTTAACTGAAGAATTAAACATGCTTTAAATGATTTGTGATTCATTGAGGAAGTCTCATAGAAAACTGGAAAACATCTTGAATGGAAATAGAAGGGAAGTATCACAAATCAAAATTGGACGCATGCAGCTCTACCAGCCTTGGTTGTGAACACGAGAGCAATAAGCTTCTACTACTTACATAACAGAACTCCCAAATCAGCCATCTGAGTTTCTACTTGCAGCATCGAAGTAAAGAAAGACAAAGCGGACAAAGTAAACAGAAATTAAAAAGGAATTATAAAGAACAGAGTTCAATTAAGCGGAAAGAAGGGAAAAGATCAATACAATGTTGATTCTCTTTGAGTCAAAGATAAGAATAGACTTCTAGCCAGATCAACAGACAAAATACAGAGAGGAAACTAATTGCCAATATGAAGATTAAAGAAGTTATTTCTACATTAGATATGGGTATTACAAACACTTAAGCACTACTAGATTTTTTTTTTCCCCCAAGGACCTGATGCTGGATGCTGGGCGGGATGGTGTGTGGCTTCAGTGTCCGCTGTTCAGGTGCTAGTGACAGAAGTGTCTGAAGCTCAGGATGGCCGCGACAACTTTGGCAAGATCCTGTAACAAAAGAAAACACAAAACAAACTTTAATTACCAGTTAGAAACCTTATCAAAAGGAATTCCTCTGGAGTTAATGGGTTTATTGATTAATTTTACAAACACCTGAAAAGAAACACTAGCTTGCAACTGCTTGCAAAGAAGGGAATATTCACTCACTAGACACAGATAATACAAGAAAAATAATTTAAAAATAATGAAAATTTTCTTTATAAATGAAGCTATACAAATTCTCTAGGAAATTATAGCAAATACAAAATGCAGTCAATTAACATCTACAGTTATAGCTCAAGCTTGTGATCAATATAGCACAAGCTCAGAAACTCTTGGCTTCTCCACGAAATATCTGTGACCTTTGTCAAGTTACTTCTTCTTTCTTCATTAAATAAAAAACAAAGATTACAATAGTATCCAAATAACTCCCTCCCAGAACATTTGTCAAGGGAGAAGTGTTTGAAAAGAAAGAAAAAATATTAAGCATTCAAATTTTTAAATAATAAAGAACAATATCATAAATATTGTATAAAAGTATATATCTATGGAAAAATATGTAACATATACTTATATATAATAAATACATATATAATACTACATATTAATATTGATCAATATATTTTAGGATGTATAAAATAATATATAAATATAAACAGATAAATAAATTAAAATATATAAAATATATTTCTTGTCAGTGTGTCAATTCTTCCAACACGCTTCACTTCCATGGAATCACGGAATCATGTTGACTAATGTAACATCTTACAAACCAATAAGCCTCTAAGATTGGCAAAGGCAGCTACAAGATTTAAATGAACATGTAAAAACCATAACTCTGTGACAGCAATGGTTTTTACAAAAACTGCTTTACAGAAGAATAAAAGTTTCGTTCTTCTAGGACTGTACCAATATAATGAAACATGATGGACCATTGCAGTCACAGAATAATTAATCACAGGAACAGCCTCATTGATGGAAAAAATCCCAATTTAACAATTTCTTTTACATATAACAATAATACTATTTAGTAAAAGTTAACAAAAAGGCAAAGACACTTGGAAATTAACTGTGGAAGAATGAACTCTATTTAATTGTAAATTTAAATGAAAGAAACATTCTAGGTCATACTAAAGCAGGTACATTTGTATAAACGTGCTGATGGTGAATGCAAAATTTTGCCTTTAAGAACAAAAAAATTGTAGTCAAAGAAATCACATTCCAACATCATTGCTTTATAACAAACAAAATATGAACAATAGGGATATTTTTAAATAAAAATTAGTATATAGGCAGCATTCAGAAGAATCAGCAAATGGTTTATCTATACAGAAATCTTCATCAAACATACTTAGTAACTATGAATCTTAGTGTCATGCCCTATGAATTAATTATTTTATTAATATTAATAGCAAATTTGAGCAATTCTTTTTTTGTTCCTTGTCCTATAGTTGGGGCATAACATTTAATTCTTGTCCAGAAATTAATTTACTTAATAGATTATTCCATTAGGCTATTTCATCACAGGATTGTAACAGGGGAAATGCAAAAATTTATTGCAGACATGGTTTAGACAGACAAAATTAAGAATCTGTTTTAATATCTCACTACTAGATAGAAAGCCCCTTACTTCCTTGTTTTGTTAGTATTGTGCTTTTCTCTTTTTATTGAACATATATTAACCATGTATGTTTTTCCTTTGAGTTGTCTTCCAGTGTCATCACCCATCCTTTGTCTAAAAAGTGCAAGGCCCTGGGATTGCCACCCCCTCCCCCTCAGTGACACACAATAGCTGCACACAGAGGCGCACCACCATAATCCCAGCCCTCAGGAGAATGAGGCAGAAAGATTGCAGTGATTTCTAAGACAGCTGGGCTACATCCTGAGTTCAGAACCAACCTGGACTACAGACAGGAAAGACCATGTCTTTATAAAATAGACTCTGTGTGTGTGTGTGTGTGTGTGTGTGTGTGTGTGTGTGTGTTTGTATGCATGTATAAATATAATCCATTATAGTTAGGTAATTTAATATCAGCTAAGTTTTTTTTACAAACAGCTATCAGATACATAATAAAGTATTTGATAATATTTCACTGTATTTTTTCAGCGGTGTTTATTGAACTCCAGGCCTTCACAATATACTGTCCTCCTAGAACTTTTTTTTGTGACATTTTCTCTCCAAGTTGCTAGTTAAGGCATCTAGATTGCAAAGGTGCATCATTGCACACTGCATCTTTTAAGAATTTCTCTCTAACGCTTGTAAACTTTTCAATTTTTTCCAACTTTTCATCTGCAGTTTCATTTAATGTAGTCAACTTGATTTGTCTTCCGGCATTACGTTATTGAAAGCACCAAGATGTTATTCTGTTTAATTTGTCACATGTTTTATCAATAATCCCGCTACTCCTTAGCTATGTGAACCATTTCATTGTATTTCATTTGATTTTACATCGAGTTTTCACAATGATCTATTAATTCTTATTCTGATAATAAGGTGAATTTGCTGCTGTGCTTTGTGATAACTATTTAGTATCTGGAACCCACATCACTTTCACCACTATTCTTTCTTTGAGATCCCTACTATTACTTTCTCAATAATTTTATTTCAATTACACAATTACTGGCAGTCTAAAAGAGTCAGTGAAGGGATTTTGCAAGATCTTATTAAACTATCTGGTTGTCATGCTAAAATACTACCACTTATAAATAAGTTATTTTGCTCTTGAAAAATGTTTAGATAATAAGTCAGATCAGTAAGTACTAAGATTACTTTCAAAAGTAAATTCTATAAGTTTTTATAGATTAAAGATAACCTTAGGGGATGGAGAAATGGCTCAGCTGTTAAAGTGCTTGCCTAGCAAGTGCTATGCACCCAAGTTTGATTCCTCAGTACCACATAAGTCAGGCATGGTGGCACATGCTTGTTATCCTAGCGCTGGGGAAGTTGAGGCAGGAGGATTGTCCTGAGTACAAGGCCAGCCCGGCCTTCAGGACCAGCCTGGGCTACAGAGTGAGACCCTGTCTCAAGACAACGTAATAATAATAATAATAATAATAATAATAATAATAATAATAATGGTTAAGCCTAAATGCACAAACATAAAGAAAAGATCCACAGAGCCAAAAATAACAGTAATAGCCAAAATAAGAAAAAAGTTGGAGAGATCAAACTAAAGATTCTTAATACAGCATAGACATTTACATGTGTGTCTCGCACATAATCCTGTGGCTATTTCCTCCAAAGGAAAAGAAAAATTTATCATTTGGAATTTATTTTTCCAAACTCTGGCATAATTACTAGCTAATGGAGATTTGGAACCACTCTGTTCTACGTCATCTGCACCTCATCCTTGGCAAGTTCTACAGTGACGGTGTAGCTGATGACAAGGTACCAGGGGACCAGGGGTTTCAGTGTAATTGTAGCAGATCATTCCTTAGTCAGTTTCCTTCCAGATACCAATTTTCTAGTCTAATAAATGAGGTAAAAAATCAAGACCCCTTATTCCCACTACGTGGGAGCTCGCTGAGAAGAAAGAAAAATTCCTCTACATAGTGCACAAAGAGCTTCTGGGGCGGCAGCAGCTTCGTCCATGAAGTGAAGACTGACCCTTTCCCATCATGCCTTCTGTCAGTTGTCTTCAAAGACAGCCACCGAAAGCCCCTAGGCAGCATTTTAAGGATAGAAAGGGGTCCAGCGATGGTGAGTCAAACTGATTTTTCTTAGGGGAAAAGTTCTTCAGAACTAGCAAACAGGCAAAAGCAGTCCCCTAGCTCTCCTGTGACAGAAGTATGCTTTTGCGGCGTCGTGGGAATAGTAGTGCAGAATTAGAGAGGAAAAAAAAGTTTCAGACTGTAAATGCTAACACGTGTGCAGTTGGTAATCACCTTAGTGAATGCTTGGCGAGTAAAAAAACTGAGCACAAACGTGTACATCCCAAGGAGACCTTTAAAAAATCCATGTTACATGGACGCTGAGAAACTTCACCAGAAGCAAACCTCAGTAATTTATTTGCCCTTTCCTATGGATTCTGTGTGCTCATGAATGACACAGGCACACATTTACCTAGGTCTTTCGTCCTGTGGGCTTGCCTAGGACACACATGCACACACACACACACACACACACACACACACACACACACACACACAGGTATGAGTTGTGAGCTAATCTATTCTAGTTGTATTTACTGCTTTTTATCAGTTTATAATGACAGAAAATAAATTATTTAAACAAAGAAATAAGTGTATTAGGTTTTTTTTACAAAGTAGATCAATTGGAATCTATAGGAATACTTTGCACAAAAGTCCTTGGGTGAAAGAGGAGAATCATTCTCCTGTTCCTCATCCCCAAAATGATGCTTTCTGAAATATACAGAGAAAACATAGAACTATTTTTTCTGCAAAGTAAATGAAGCTTCTGAGCACAATGAGAAGACAGTGTTACCTAAGCCAAAAAAAAGAAAGAAAAGAATAGAACATCAATGAATTTGGAGAATTTATGAGAAACATGGACAAAGGAAGTACTCTAGCGAACCTCTTAAGAATTCACTTGCAAAATTAACTCTGAACTTCAGGTAAATTTGAGAAATGCAAATCAAAACACACTAAGATGTCACGTTACACCAGTAAAAACGGTGTGTATCAAGACTTTGAATAGAATGAATGCTGTCCATGTTGGTGGGAATAAAAGGGAACAGTTGTGCATAGTTGATGGGTATGTCAACTGGTATAACCACTGTCAAAAGCAACATGGAGATTCCTCAAAAGTTTGAAAATAGATATTTTGTTCTATTCAGCAATTCGTCTTCTATGGATCCTCCCAAAAGAGTTAAAAGCAATGTAAAACAGAGATGTATGTATACCCACGTTTATAGTGAACAATACAACTAACAATAACTGAACTGTGGAAGAGACTGAAATGTCTATCAACACACCTATGGACACAAAATGCAGTGAATGTACACATTGGAGTACTACGACGCAATTTGAGATATTATACTCAGTGAAGTGAGTCAACTCACTTATTTTGACTCATCACAGTTTCTCTAATATGAGAAACTGAGAAAACAGGCATTTTTTCTGGAATCAAATGCATGTGATAGTGGGAGTTAGAAAAAATGAGGAGAAAGCCAGAAGGCCCAAAAGAGAAGATGGGTAAGTGATAGCAATGTTGGCACTCTAGATGTGTGCGCCAAATACTCAAGCTCTGTGTAACTATGGTGTCTCACGTATATTCACCAATAAAAATGAGAAAAAAAAATAGGCAGCCTCCTTCCTGAGTATAGATTCCTGACTCCCCTTTTCTTAAAGATTTTGTTTCCAAAATCAATCATTATAAACTTGTTCTGTTTGTTGTCTGTCTCTTTGAGACGTAAATGTTCTAGCCTACCTTCTTCAGAATTTCCTAGAGAGATAGAACCAATAAGGTTAGATTTAGACAGACATATTTGCACATATGTATAGATATTTAAGAGGATATTGGTCAGGGGAATTGGTTTATGTGATTATGAGGGCTGAGAAATCACATAACCAGAAATAATATTTTATTAGACATTTCAATGTTTTTAATCCAATCAAGTTGACACTTAAAGTAATGACCACACTATTTTTTCAACCATGGAAATATTCTCCAGGACCAGGGAATAATCCCTTTGAAACATTACCTGGCTCTTCAGACTCTGAGGGAGAGAGGAGCCTACCTTGGAAAACCACAAACTAATCATTCGGTCGACCACATTGACCAGCTTTCTCTGGAAGTCCTTCAATATATTTTCACCCTGTCACCTTTGTACTTAAAATTTCTACACCTCCAGGCTTTGCAACCGCGTTCTATTTTCTGCTTCTTTGAGTTTTCCCGTTTTGCACACTGTGTATTTGAACGGTAGTGCAGCATTGTGTTCTTGTCTGTTTCATTCTGCATGCTGTCCTTGTGGTTGATTTATATTGTTGTAAATGTTAAGATCTCTTTTTTTAAGGTTGAATAATATTAGTTGTATGCACAACCCACTTTTCTTTATTCATACATCCATCCATGAACACTGATTCTTTGCAAATGCTTACTGTTAGATTTAGTGATACCATGACTATGAAACTACAGAGAACTCTTCAGTCTACACTTTTAAACATATACACCAAAATGAGGTTATTAGATCATATTGTATCTCTAATGTTAATTTTTAAAGGACCATTGTGATGCTTAATATTGATTATTATTAGCATGACTGGATGAAGAAAGTCTGTGAAAAATAGTAAAACACACTTCTGAGTGCATTATCACTTTTTTGGAAATGATTGGATCATGAGAACCTCACTTTCATCAAAGAATCATTACACTGATAAGATCATAACTGAATAGCATTTTCTTTGGAGGTGATGGAGATTTTTTATGGTATAGCCTAGTTAAAGGTTGTTGATTACGAAAGCAAGAATTTGGGGACCATGTTTGGTCCCTGACCTCTTCCACTCTGGCATTTTCTTTTTCTCCTTCTTTTTCCTGGTAGCCACAGATTGGGCAGTTTCTCTCCATCACACCTTGCCAATCATGTTGCTTCTGCCCTGAAATGGGCCTAACAGCAATGGAACTTTGTGACTGTGCACCACAACCTCTGAAACCATGAGCCAAATTAATCCTTCTTTAATTAGTTTTTCTCAGATGTTTGGTTACAGTGACAAAAAGTCTACAATAGTATAACCAGCATAAAGTTTTATTTAGTGGTTAAATTATTTTTCATTCTCATTAACATTGAACAAATGTTACTATTTCTCCACATTTTCCTCAAAACTTTGTGCCTTTTTTCCTACATAAAAATAGGTTTATGGCATATAGCATCGAACTTCTGTTATGGATTTCCATGAAGAGTAGTAACAATGAGGAGCTTTTCGTGTACTTGTGGGTCCCTTTTATTTCCCTTTTGGAGAAAAGTCTATTCAGTTTTTTTTTTCTTTTTTACCTTTGTTTGATATAGAATTTTATCTTAAACATTTTTGATATTAACATTTTACAGATACTTAATTTGAAAACATCTCCTCCTTTGTTTGAAGATGCCTTTTTACTTTGTGGTTTCCTTGGAGAAGAAGATTTGGAATTTGGTGCAGTCCGGCTCACCTGTTTTTGGTCTTGTTGCGTGGTCCTTGGTGCTCTATAATTGGAATCAATATTCATTGTGGCCAAAGCAGATCATGGGATTTCATTCTTTGCAAATGTTGCACAGGCTTTGGTGATAAACTTTAGAAGAAAAATGTAGAGGGCTGTATCAGGAAACCAAGCAGACATCAAATCATCAAGGTGAAAAAGAGATAATTTCACCAATGAGATATGGAATCTGGATAATATGTAACTATTCTTCCAAACTCAGGCCTTTTCCTCACTGCCTCTTTGTCTTGCTTTCTTCTTTTCTTCTTTGTCTCCCTTTCTTCTTCTATTCCCCCCTTGCCCCTCCTTCATCTGGCTACTTTCTGAGACTCTATCCCTTCATTCCTAAATTTCAATGGCAAGTGGGGTATTTCTATACTTCAAACAATGTACTGAGTGTAATACAAGAAAAACATTTCAGTCTCTACATCAGCTATGCAAACCATTCAAAATACTCTAGAGCAGGAACATTATCCTGACCTCGCTACAGCAGTTCTGTGTTAATCCCTTGTGAGAAATAGATTTCCAGCTGGCAGAAGCGAGCAGATTACCTTCAATACACAGTATTAATTTAGGAAAATTATCATGATTAATGTTTTTCAAACAAAATTTTGAGGTTTCTCCCAATGAATAAAACTGAAATGTTTATCATAGAGTAATGAAGTGGTATTATATTAAAGTGGAAGAAGAAAACGAGAGATGTATAGAAAACCAAACCATAAGTCTGAACCCCACGGAATTTGCTTTTAAATATAATTACCTCACTGCGATAAAATTTCCTAACTCGAAATGGAGAAAGCTTATTTGAGAGTTCCAATTGATAAATGACTTCCTGAGGCTTAAGTCTTATTTCCAGACTTTAGAACCATGAGGAAAAAAATTGCAAGTACCATTATAAAAAAAAAATGCCAAGATATAGGACAAGATATTTAAGATAACATTTATGTGATAAGATATGGGAATGATACTGTGTAACACATGTACTACAGAGTCATGAGCATTTTAGTAGAATGTGTCCCTAATAAAAAATAATATGCATGTGAGGCATATATATAGTACAGTAGTCAAAAACTTTAATTCTGGAGTCAAAGTGTTTAATAATTTACACACAAATTCATTTCTGTGGTCTTTTTAAATTTACTTAACCTCTCTAACTCAGGGAGATTTGAGCCTGGATTTCTGCAAGTAGGGAGTGTCCCCACTATGATCAACATAAATGATTTGAGAATCACTTTTTAGAACCTTGAATGTACGCTATTTTCCATACCGACCTGTGTGGGAATGCGCTTCCCGTAAAGGTGTCACACAGGATTTCCTTTTCTCACATTCTTTGTCACCATAATTTCTCCTATTTAACGAATCAAATAAAAAAAATCATCCAACTCAAATCCTTTTATAAAAAATTTACCGTGGATTAAAAAAAAAACTGATATGCCAAGCAAATGGACAATTTAATTTATACATGTCGGTGTAGCCACTTTCAATAAATTTCTTTTTGAGACCTGGTCTCACTGTGTAGCCCAGGCTGGTCCTGAATTCACTATGGAGCCCAGGCCGCCCTTGGACTCAGAGCAACGCTCCTGCCTGAGCCTCTCAGTGCTGGGATTCCAGGCGTGTGCCACCATGCCCAGATTTATGCTGTGCTGGGGACTCGCTAGGAAAGCGCTTTAACCACTGAGCCATTCTATAAAATCAATTTGTGGCTTAAGCTTTTGTAAAATAGTTTTACTAAGTGCAAGACTGGAATACCTTGCCTTGTTAGAAAATCTGAAATAAGATATATCATAGTAATTATATTACCGGTTTTATCTCTTTGTACTTTGAACCAAATAACGCATTACTTCTGGGATAGAAAATACCACATAAAAGCAAAGAGTGTCACTAAGAAACTATGAAGGAATTAGAGCTTTAATGCATACACGTGACAGCTTGTGGCAAGGATCTGTGCTTGTGTGTTTCTCTCTTTTTTTTTTCTCTGACAGAAATAAAAATCAATGGATGCATATTATACTATTTCCCCAGTAAGTTGTATGATATGCGATAATTGCCTGTAGGAAGGACCTTAAAAATTTGCTTAACTTTTATACCAAAATATATTAAGGGTTAATATTAAGGTTAAGGTTAATATAATTATAATAAAATTGCTAATATACTTCTGAGTAAACATTGTTAAAGAATTTTCGTCAAAATGAGAGTGATAGGTACATTTTTAACAATTTCATAATTTTGGCAAAATTTTTTGTTATTCTTTCAAAAATTGGAGAAGAAAATGACTCTAATAATTGGAAAGCAAACACCTTCACAGTTAAAATGGATTCTAGTATCAGATTTCTATAAAATTAAAAGAGATTTTTTACTACTTATGTAATAGACTTTTTAAAAATCTCTATGTGACTATTTCTTTATATTTGTAAAATCAATTAAATGATCTAGCCTTACAAAGTTTGCTGCATTTTTATTTATATACTTAGGAGACTAAGAATTCTAATTCTCTATTTTAATCAAAAAATAAATAAAAGTAGAGTATATATTGAGTTCTGATGTAGTTGAGTCAGAAATTTTGTTCATCTGTACTGTTTTAAACTATTTAGAAAGGAATCTATCTTAATACATACACTTTAAAAATAAAATTTATGTTTAATAATAAATATTTTAGGTACTATTTTATTATTTTATTACTTTGCAATCATAACTAAGGAGTATTTTAGTATTTAGAATATGATGATCAGCTAAATAGTTTTCAAAATAAAATTTCAAGTTACATTCATATTGTTTGCTGCAAAAAACTGTGAGTAGAATTAAAAAGATAATTCAAGAAAAACTTTTTCTTAGTAGAATACTTTCTGTGGGAAAAATGAACATAAAGGCAGTCTCAAGGAAAAATGATTACTAATGCCTCTATTTAATAAAGGTTATCAAATTTTTACTGTGTATGTTACATTAAATACAGTCTTTAAAATACAATATCCTTTAAAAATGTAAAGATTCAAGGAGGTGCAATACACAGCAAATCTATGCTAATTTATAAAAATTTTGAGTGTCAAAAAACAAAAAGTAGGATAATCTTCTTCTATTTATTCTAAGGAACACAGAAGTCAAAATAACCTACAGCCCTTTCCCACTTATTTTCACCTCTACAAACTTTTACTTCTATATAGAGTATCATATGGAATAATTGAATGCTTTCTGTAAATGTTTCCAATGGTTCTTGGAACATAGTAAGTAGTCAGTTAATATTAGCCACTATCTTGCCAAAGGGTTAATAATTAGACATTTGGAGATTATAGCTCTTAAGATTTACTGCTTATATTTTTTCTCATGCACTTAAATTCTTCATTTCCATAGAATAAAGATGCACATATATGTAGTCCTACGTGTCCATCAGTGCAAGAATACACAAAGATGGTTTGGTGTTTGTACACAATGAAAAGCAACACGACTGTAAAAAGACAAAACAAAAAAAACACTATACAACTGTAAAAAAGACAAGTGTTTGAAAAAAAAGAGGAGTCATCTAGAGAGTCAGCAATGCTCAGTGAAATATACAAAGTATCAGTTGCTGAATGGAATTTCTTAAATGAGATTGTCACTGACACATGCACAAAAAAAGTTCCTACATATGAGAGACAGAAGCAACAGAGATGAAAGAATGCTAGGAAAGGGAAAAGACACTGAGAATGGGGAGGGAGGTGGAAGAGGAGGGGAGACTGAGGGAAAAACAGTCACATGTATGTGTACTGTCACCAAGTCCCAACTTCTATGTTATTAGCATGTTAATATAAATGTAGATCATACATTTCAAAAAGGAATAAATTTCAAAAATAAACAAGAAGAGTAGCTAGAAACGTATGATGTGCTTAAAATTTAAAGAAAAAATGAAAGAATGACTAAGCAATAAATGGACATGGTATGGACATTTAAACATCTTCTGTGGTTCTGGGATGAGAGTTTCCAGAATAGGAATTTCATAGCTCTCCCTAGTGCAAAACCATAAAAAATAAATAAATTGTATGTCTGTAGTCCCCCAACTACTATTAAAGCAACATTAAATATAGCTAAAGTAACTACATATATTACCTAAGCACATAGATTTTGATATATATTTTGGCAAACATGAATTCTGGTTTCACTCTTGAAAGAATGATGACCCTTAGTATTAACAGAGCATGAAGTTCTATATCATTCTTTATAGATTGATGTTAATAATTCTCGGTGGGCAGCAATACTCTGAAACTTTAATACTCTGATTATTTGATTTGATGTGATCAAACTTCTTTTTGTGGGGGAAGAGGAGGTTGTTTTTTTTTAAGCGAAAACTGATAAACACAATAAATATTCTCATTCCTCAACTAAAGTATTCATTGCCTCTGAGAGAAGCTTCTTTTGAGTATTTTATTTGAATAGGTCTTTTTAAAGGAGTTACATTTAAACTTCTGCATTCTTTTGCATTTTAGCTTTAAGTAAACTAAATCCTGTTTTGAAATTTTTAACAGATATAATAGATTGATTCAACCCAAGAAGTGATCAAAAGTCAATACACAAGAAAAAACTATAGGCTTTCTTTTTCCTCAGATAACCAAACATTTCATTAATTTGTCTATCACATATTGATGTTGTTTTCTCATAATTTAAGTGAAATTTACTGGAATAATTGTTTCTTTTTTCTTATTTACCTTGCATTTAGAAATAAATAAAAAAACTTTAACAATACTAGTTCATTATTAATAGAAAATATTTGTAATTGAAAATGTAAAGTTTTCATTGAAGTCTTGACTCTACGATGTAAAACAAATCCAATTTGGTTTTTCTGTCTGCGTATATCCCACTTGTCTAACATCATTTGCTGAAGAGACTGTCCAGTACTATTTTAACATATATGTCTCTCCCAAACTCACACATTGGAACTTAAATCTCAAGGTGACATTATTATGAGCCTTTTGAAAAGTGATTAAATCATGAAGACTGCCGCAGAAATTGATTAATGCTCTTATATAAAAAGGCCAAAAGGAGCCACTTAAGTCTTTTTTACCCTTCAGTTCATCTGCTCTGTGAAGGAACCATGACCAGGTGTCACTTGCAGAACTTCCCTTTTCAGAGATTCAACTTGCAGACTTTTTTGGCTTTGAGAACATTAAGGAATATGCTTTTATTTTTTATTATTCATCTGTCTCAGTTATTTATTGAAGTAGCCCAAATGGATTACGAAGCCATCTTTTTCTCTCTTGTGTATTCTTGGCACCTTCACTGAAGACCAGTTGGCTATGTAGGAGTAGATTTATTTTGAGCTTTCTGTTCTGTTAAGTTTGTCTACATGTCTTTCTTCATTATAGGACCATCTTGTTTTAATTACTGGTAGCCCCTACAAACCTCAAGTTGACACAATCCCTCCAGATCAAGCCCCAAGAATCCATCCCTTTCAGCCAAGCTCTACCTCCCAAGAGCACACAGTTCCACAGTTAGCCTACTACATCCAAATACAGGATCCACACCACAGCAATGATCATCATGGATTTTTTTTTAGCTTAAAAACTCTTCATTTCTTACTCATGAGTATGATGTTAGTTGTGCGCTCCACAAATACTTATTTTATTATGTTGAGATAATTTTTTATCTTAGTATGTTCAGAGTTTTTAATCAGAAAATAAGGTTGAATCTGTAAAAATCCTAGAAGAAAACAAGGGAAAAGGTTCATTATATTGGCCCAGGCAAAAATTCTATAGTTATGATACCAGACATATAGGCATCAAAGGTACTAATATTCAAAAGAGACTATATCAGACTGAAAACCTTCTGCCTAACAAAAGACGTAACTTCCAGAAGAACAAGAAGGTAGCAAATCAAGTAGGAGAAGAGATTTGCCAACTAGACATCTGAAAGGAATGAATTTCCAAAATATGTAAGGAAACTCTGTAATACAAAAGAAAGTAAGCTAATGAACTTTTTTTTTTTTAAGTACTTGCCTATGTCTTGGGTTCCATTCCCCAGAACCATATAAACCAATAGTGGTGGGGCATGCCTGTAATCTCAACACTTGGAAGTCTGAAGCAAGAGGAGTTCTGTGAGTTCGAGGCCAGCTGAGCTACATAGTATGTCCACAGCCAGCTGGAACTGCACAGTGAGACGCTGTCTCAAAAAGTACATATATACAAAAGTTCCAAACTCTAATGGCTTTACAGAAAGAGGTGTTTTTTCTGCAGTCTGGTGATGACAGGTGATTGATTCCAAGTAGTATCTCAGATGTTCAGGGGACGTAGACTTAGAATACTTTTATCCTTACCAGATTGACCCCACGGTCTCATGAGAAGATCAAGATATAATGACTATTGCTCTTGCCCTGAAAGTCTGTCTTTCTGCATTTAGATTGAAGGTTCAACTTAAATTCATACCAGGGGTTGGAAACTTCAGTTTTCCTTGTCCTCAAGAAAAAAAAAAAAAAAAAAACCTGAACCAATATGTTGCACAACGTGACCCTTTCCGTGACTCTCCTCTGTGACCATGCTTGCGTGTTTCTCCACTAGTTTCAGTATTTTATTTGTCTCACACACTTGCTCTTAGGAATAAATGAAACGATTAGCTTCGTGAAAATATAAAATTTCACTATTACTTCAATGCTGAAAAATGCAGGGTTTCCATTTAAAATGACTCCAGGCCAATTTACTTTTTTTTTTTTTTCTTTTACACACAATGAAAGTGAAAGAAAAACCTAGGCTAAAAGTAAGAGACTAAAATGCCAGAAAATTTTCTGTTTAATTACATTTACATTTTAACAATTGTTTTCAATTTAATGTCCTGCTCATTTTTAAACAAATATGTAAGATTTAATTTGTAACGAGTGTCTTCTATTCATAAATTCAGATTGACCTACTGCTTTATAAGATAAAGACTTAAATGAATCTTTGGAATATTTATCAGTCATTAATTACATAATCGAAGCTCATCATTGCTGACAGTGAACAGAAAATTTTTATGTTAGCACGCCTTAGATTAAATAACAGCAAATTAAATAATCACCTAGTTGCTAGCATGAAAATTAGTGTTGTTTCATTGGTGTTTCCTAATGTGAGACAGTGTTCTATTTGTTACTCATTGGCAAAACCTTGTAAGATTATATGGAAGACTAGGTAATTTACTACAATATTCATAAATTTGATGTTACTAAATATATATAAGAAAAAAGTATTTGAATAGTCTATAATTTTTTTGAGTCAGGGTTTCACTCTGTAGTGCAGGGTGTTTCTGAACTCACGGTATAGCTAGGCTGGCCTAGAACTCACAGAAATCCTCCTGCCTCAGTCTACAGAGTGCTAGGATTAGTAATGTGTCTGGTTTTTGCATGGTTCTGGGAAATACTGTTTTTGGATCGCCTTGAAAATGCAAACCCAAAGTTACTTTTTTTTTTAAATTATGAAAGTGACATAATTTTAAGCAAAGCTATTAGATAACAACAGCAACATACTACTCATCTTTATTTCCTGCGTGTATATTTGTGAGTGTGTGTTCATTCTCTTTGAAAGCTCACCTAGAGCGAGTTTTGAGGAAAGCATTCATTTTCCAAAAAAGATTTCTTCCACTCATACTCCATTCAAAGCAATCAGAACAAACATTTTATATTCTGATCTTTAATTGTTCCCGTGCTTGAAACATGATGTTTAATACACGTGTTTCTATATGCCATCACTATTGATAATATGGAATAAATAATTGGCATTAAAAGTTGGAGAGGAAAAATATCAAAGTGATTTTTGAAAATTTAGTTTTCACGTAGTATTTTATTCTTCATTTTGTGTATCATGTGAACAAAACGCCCTTCCCCATGTCCAGACTCACATGAGTAGGTTTTTTATTGTTTCTCATTACAGATGCCCCTTGGATTAAGATGGGATTATGCCCTGATTGATTTGTCATAAATTAATAATATCGTAAGTCAAGAATGAATATAATCACTTAGGAAACAGCTCTGTGGACTTTCAATGTGTGATCAGAACACATATTAGTTTGAACTTGGACAAAATCATCTGACACAAAGCCTATTTTATCATAAATTTTTGAATGTCTTAAATAGTCCACAAAATGGCTGGCAATGCCATGGAGTATTGGCGCTTTACCCTGGTGAGACAGCTTGTTACCCACTGCCCAGCATCCTCAAACACATACTTTTAGTCTGGAAGACAAATTCAAAACTTGAAATTTCTGTTCCCCTGTATATATTCTGTTTTCCCAAATTCATCATATCAGACGTTGGTAACCAGAGTAAGGTAAGGACTATCTGTCACTAGCTAATTGAGTATATTAGACAAAGTCCACAAATTTGATAATAGTACTTAATAAATGTTAAAAAGTATTGTATTTCCATTTATGTTTGACAAACTCAGATCTTCCCCAAGTAAAGAAAACCAAGAGAAAGTAGAAACAGAGTCGAGAGACTAAAACAGTGTTCATTGTTAAAATAGAAATTGCTAAGCATGAACACAGAAATGAGATAACTTTAGAGAAGCACACATAGTTTTGTAATAAGGATTTTAATATCTATTTAATGTTCTCTGCAAATTAAAAGTGTCTACTACCTAGTAACATCCAGGGATATGTTAATAAATAGTGGTTGTTGCTAATAATCACCTCCTCACTTGAAGTGAGCACACCTCAAAATGAGAGAAATGATTTAATGTGTTGTACTGTGCTAATTTTCTAAACTAACTCTTCATCCAAATTACCTTTAGAGTTCTTCAAAAACGCATTCTAGAATTCTATTTTGAATGTATAGTTGGAAAGTTTGAGACTAGAGAGCTATATGTTAATGTCTGGGTAATTTTTTTAACAAATTTGAAGTGTCTCTGTAAAAATGAGAATTCTTAGGTGTCTTTAGAAGAAAATTTCTTGGCAAAATTACCTTCTGATTGATTCTGACTCATTTCACTAAGCACGATGGTCTCAAGTTGACTACATTTACCTTTAAAAGCCTATAATTTATCTGTCTTCATAGATGAGTAGTATTCCATTGTGTGCAAATATCACAATTTATGTATCCATTGGTTCTTTGATGGGTATTTTGGTGTCCTCCACATTTTAGCTACTGTTCATTGGGCTGCTATACATGCATCTCCCTTGTATGTTGTTTTTAATTCTGTTGGGAAAATTCCCAGAAGAGATATTGCTGGTTAAAGGGGATATTTCTTTCCAGACTTTAGAGAAACTTCCATATTGCTTTCTATAGTGGTTTTACCAGTTTACATTGCCACGATATGTATATGCACAAAATACGCAAGTTCAATGTGAATTTTATGTATTGCACTTATACATATATATCAATAAAATGGGGAAAATTATAAAAATGAAATTTTCTTTTCATAACCCTTAACACTGATCAGATTTCTATTGCAGGCCCATTACTAAAACTTTTAAAGTGTAGCAATATGGAAAGATTTATGTATATGTATTCATGCATGTATGTATGTATGCATGTATATATGTTTACCCTGAGTCAGTATCTCACAAAATTGCTACATCTCCCAGTCTGAGATCAATATTACAGCACTCTGCCTCAGACTTCAAGTGGGCTGTGATTGTAAGCATGTGCGATTATGTTCAGCTAACATGGATAGATTTCATAAACAAAAATAACATTCAACTTTAAATTTTATTTTAATAATTAGCTTTAGCCTTTTTTCCACCTTGTTCTATGAATGTTCCCCAAAATTGAGCCCAAACACAGGACCTGGGTGTGGTGACACATGCTGGTTATTCCAACACTCCAGGAGGCTCAGGAAGAAGGTTAGCAAAGTCAAGACCAACCTGGGAAACTTAGAGAGACACTGTCTCAATAGCTGGAAATTCAATTCAATGTGAAGGTGCTGGATTTTATCTAAATTATTGAAAAAAAAAAAAAGAATTGAGATAGGGCAAGCAATATTACACAGAATGTCATTAAATCTATTTTGCCAATGATTTTACTATGTAGCATTAATATGTGCAATAGCCAAAATAAAAAAGCTGTATTAAAACATGATAGGATGTTTTCTTTTTCTCTCCCCACACTTGTTTTTTCAGTAGTGGAAATTGAACACATGACTTCATGCATATTAGGCATGCCACTAAGCTACACTCCCAACCCTATATAATTTTTTAACACTTGTATTTTTTATTAAACTTACTTAAAATGCTATTTTAGAATTATGTAAGTCACAAATGACTTGAGAATCTATCACCTTGATCCCTGACAGTATAATTATTAATATATGGTTTGTCAGAGAACAGGAAAGGTTTGTGAGCAACCCCTATTTGGTTAAACTTATGATTTCATTTTATCATCCATTAAGCCATACGTTGCTGACAGCTATGCAGTCTCTGCTGGAGTCAGCAAGAATTTCTGTCAAATTTATACTTGATGCCTTAATGATAGTTCTCTATTAGGAATAAATCTTTAAAACTAGCCATTCTTTCTTAGAAATATCTCGTATTCTCTAAGTAAGATTAAAAAAATTCTCCTGTTTCACTTCTGATTCCTGTGATGGGAATCCCAGTAATAAACCCATCCTTTATCTACTGTAAAAGAACTTCCTTTACTCTGTCACTTGAAGTACATTTTGTTAGTTTTCAAAAACACATGGAATTGCATAAACACATGAATACAAGTCCACACCATTCAGCACGTCTACTCAAAATTAGGTAACTGGCTTGACTGGAATCATCACACAGGGTCCCTTCACCCCTAGCCTCCCTGTTAGTTCAACCCCTGGGGCTGAAAGAGTGACCCTGTATTTATTATTCAGGCTCTTCTCCATAAGATCTCTCTTTCTCAGCTTTATTCTGATAAAGATTGCATTTCTGTCCCTTGATAAATGTATCTTCTGTTGATTTTCTCTCTTTGTAGACCCTAGTAATTATTCCATTTCTTTGACACTTTCAACAGCAAAGTGAAAAATGGGTTTCTCCTAATCATTAGCCTGTCCACAGGGGTCATCCTAACCTTTGTGGTCTTCTTACACTCTCTTCTACTTTTTATTGTACAATCTAAAAAAAAAATTCCTCAAATATATTCACTTGAGTGTAGCAGTCCCACAAAATGAGACTTTGGAAATAACTCACTTATGTAGCTGTGGGCTGCATAATAAAACATCTTCTCCAGGAAAAATGAGATGTAGGTAATTCCTGACAAGGAAAGGACATATTAACCTAAATATCAATAATATACTCGAAGGATGTAGTATAAGTAAATATATGGCATTTGTAGATGTAGATGTAGTAATTATCAAACTTAGCTACTACAATAGATGTTGAAGTGGTAGTCCAGTCACCTAACGTCTCTTAACTGTGAAATTATCAAAAGTAAAGGACAAACTGAATTCTGAATGTCCACCTGAAAATGTAAGTTGATATTTAGAAAGTATGACATACTTTTGAATGAGTCTTTCATCTACCATAGACCGAGTTACCGAGGAAAAATGGTTGAGCAACAAGTTCAGAATCTAATTAGGAAGGGCTCTAAGTCGAAGCAGCAAAATATTGTGAAAACCAACCAAGGTTCTTCTTGACATGGCATGAATAAGAAAACAGTATACTCTGAAACATTGGATAAACGCATTTTTCATGGAGAAAAGTTGAGTACATTGAACTCTTAAATCTATAGGGAGTTATCTTCTTACTGGCAGCAATTCCAATATCCATTGCTGGGACACTTATCTGAAACACTAATGTCTGTTTTTTCCAAAGACCCACTTCACAAATGCTCATGGTGTGCAAACACATAATAAGAAGATACCAGAATAATTGATAGATGCCATATTGTAGAAATTGACATCATTTGAATAAAGAAGATATTAATATTTCACAAATTTGAACCAGTAGAGTTAAAGGTGACAAGTGTGAAAGAAAATTGTAAGGGCATTGATATAAACCCTGATTGATCCAAACTCTACTGACATAAGTGTGATTGTATGAGATTCAGTAACTAAACTGGAACTTCTAGAAGAGGCATTATCTATTTTTGTGTCAGCTGATGGGATCCCACAGCCACTGAGGTTGAAATGCTTGAATTTCTATGCTATAGTCAGCAATAAGCTTCATAAGTAGGGAGTTAGGTATTGTAAAGTGGATCTAAATTTCCTCAAAAAACTAACAACAGAACTACTATGCTGCTTAATTTTGATATTTTATGTGACTTGATTAAGGGACTCCTAGAGAAATGATTGGATTGTGAGAAGATCAACCTTGTCAAGAGATGAGTTCATAGCTGAATGGGCAAATAGGAGGTTGGATCTAGTCGAAGAAACTGGGTTACAGAGCACCTTCTAGCCTGGGGCTCTTTACATGAACTCTGCTTCTCAGCTGCAATGAAATGAAAGCCTTTGCTGCACCCCACCCTTCTACCATGATATCCCTGCCTTGGAATCATCCAATCACGGAGTGTCTTAGTTACTTTTTCCTTGCTAGGACAGAACACCAGACATCCACACCTTTAGGGCAGAAAGATCTATTTTAGTTCACAGCTCCAGAAGGTCACAGAGTACTCACAGGCAGGCAGCTTGAAATGGTGGAACCACATGGTGGAGTGAGAGTCAGAAAAAGCTCCTCGTGGCATGGTAGAACAGAACCAATCAGAGATAAAGGACAGAACTGCTCTTCCAGAACCAGCTCCAAGCATCCACACTGTTCAGCCAAGCCCAATTTCCTAACAGTACACAGTATCCATGTGTGCATGAGGCATTTGGGGGACACTCAAGATCTAAACCACAACATTCCACTCTGGTTCCCAAAAAACTCACGTGCCCCTCCTTATGCAGAGGTATTTATTTAGTCCTTCCTTAAGATTTCCCAGAGTTCCAGAACTGCTATATATCCAAGTCCAAAGTCTTCTGTGAGACTCAAGGCAAACTCTTATTTATGATTATCTGTGAAAATTAAAGGTAAGCAATTCCAACATAGCACAAGGTAAATATTCCCATTCCAAAAGGGAGAAAGAGGAGGATAAAAAGCAATCAGACCAAAGCAATTTCTAAACCCGTCAGGGAAAGGGTTAAATTCTGTGCTTGAAGTCCAGCACCTGAGGTAAACTGTAGCAAGCTATGAGATATTAGTTCCAAAGAGCTTGCATGGCTCCACAGCTACAACATTGCCCCAGGCTGCAATCTACTTCATCTTCGGCCTGGCCCCACCCACAGCCTGCAGTCTTCCTCGGGATGATCCATCTTCCTTACTTCTCTAGATTTTAAAGGTCTCCATTGCAACTCATTATTTTCTTTTACAGCTTCGCACATCGCCCTCTCCGTGACACATGGCCTGGCCTCGAAGTCCTTCCTCTGAAATTTGGGTGGAAGCCTTCTTGAACCAAAAGCTCTTGCAACTCTAATAATCCTGTATACCAGGACCTGGGGCTGGAGGAATGGCACAGTGGATAAGGTGCTTGCCT
>PVKB01000200.1:377901-400884 GCA_004027205.1 Ctenodactylus gundi
AAAAGAAAAGAAAAGAAAAAAAGAAAAAAAAAGAACTCAGGGCTGGGGATAGCACCCTGTGAGGGCTCCCTGGTCTTGATGATTCCCCAACACTGCGTGTGCAAGTGCACACGCACGCTCGTGCACGCGCACGCGAAAGCCAGGACCTTATGGACATTGCCCAGTTCTGCCACTGGATTGAAAAAATGTTATAGAGACCTTTGAGTTCTTAGATTGTTGAACTCCAGCAAATATTTGAAATTCCTTCAAAGTGCCTGTAGTCCTGACTACGTACCTACCTGGCTTCTTTTTAATATTAATCTCATTAATTTCTCTTTGCTCTTTTGCTACCCTGCAGGCCCTTTCATTACAGCAAAATTGTAACTTTTTATATCCTTTTTCTCTAGTATTTTTCCTGCCTTTCACCATTGAGTTAGCTAAAACCCACAAATAGTAGCAACATAATAGACTGGACATGAAGCTGCCTTCAAGATTTTTTTTCTCCACCAGATTAAGGGATCTATCACTCTCAATTTCAGATTTCGGCAAAGTCTCTGGACAAGGGAAAAAATTTAATACACTTTTTGCTAGAGTGTAGCACACAAGGAATTTAGACTTCTTACCAATACAATTTTCCTTCCCATCTGGTCTCTTGAGCCTGACCTTTCCAATTGACACTTTTATTGTCATTCTGGTCTTCTGAGTGCTGACCAGAATCTTCCATCTTGCTTGATGCAGAGCACTTCAAGGCTTCTCCACCCAGCATCCTAAAACCTTCCCTAATTCTCTTGCAAACCAGTCCCAAAGGCTTCCAAAGCACATATTCAGGTAAAGTCGTATTAATGACCCCACTTCTCTGGTATCAATGTATGTCTTAGGTACTTTTTTATCACTTTTACTCAATGCCTGACATCCACACCTTTAGGAAGTATATTTACTTTAGTTAACAGTTTCAGAAAGTATTAGTTCATTCACGGGCAGATGGCCGGAAATAGTGGGAGCACGTTGTAGGTCCTGAGTTGAAGAAAGAGCTCCTCACACCAGAACAGAGTCATGTGAGAGAGAAAGGATACTGCCCCTGTGATTAATCCCTTCTGGGCCAAGCTCCAGCATTCTACCTGTTCTTACCAGCCATTATCTCTCAAGAGCACATGGGTATTTTACAATATCAAAATGCATGAGGCTTTGGGGGAACAAAGGTGGAAATTATCATACTGACGTAGAGAGTTCCAAAAAAAAAAAAAAAAACTCATGTATTTGCATGTTAGGAAATACTCACGTGCTGCTGATGGGTGTGGCTGGGTCAGAAAGAGCAGAACAGAAGAGAGAGATCACCGGGGCAGCATTTGGAAGGGTAACTCCAGTCCTTTCTCTCTGACTCAGCTCTGTTCTGTCATGCCACAGAGGTGCACTTCCTTACACTGTGGACCTGTCATGTGGTTCCATTTCTAACTGCCTGCCATTTAATGGACTGTGACCTTCAGAAACTGTGAGCTAAAATGTGTCTTCTCTTCTGCAGCTATAGATGTTGGATATCCTGTCCAAGCGATGTGAAAGAAACCAAAATATGTACTGAATAACATGGAGCTATGACATAATTTAAATCTCTGGTTTTTAGTTTCAGGTATAAAGTATTTTATCCTGGGATTAGGAAAGGTGATCAACACAGAAAATTAGTACCAGATAGGGGAACTTGTTGATACAAATATTCCTGGCCATGTGGTTTAAAGCCCATTGGGACAGGTTGGCAGGAGTCTGGAAAAGTTTGGAGAAGTGAGCTACAGAAGCATTAAAATGCTGCTGGCAGAGATTGCTGAGCAATTCTTTTGGGAGCTCAGACAAGCAGAATGCCGATACAAATGTGGACTGCAAAGGCCAGGCTTAGGATGACTCTAGAGGGAATTGAGCTAGAAGTTATGCATAGTAAATTCTGGTAAATAATTTGTTTACATTTTGTTCATATCCTAACACTATGTAAAGCTGAGCTTAAGGGTGACAAATTAATCTGCCAAAATAACTTTCAAAGGAGCCTGAAATTTAGGCTCTGACATGGGTATTTCTAGGCAGTTTTAGAAAAATTTATTGTGAGAAGGAAGAAAAAGTAGAGAAAAGATTTAAAATTCTTAAATCTTGTTCTGAAATAATGCACATGTAAAATTGGACCAGAGAAATTATAGTGCTTGTCTGTGAGGAGCAAGCCCCCAGGTTCAATCTCCCAGTACTACATCCTAGTTGGACATGGGGTACATGTCTCTAACCCCAGCTTTGAGAGACTGAGGCAGGAGGATTGCCTTAAGTTCTAGGCTAGTATAGCTACATAGTGAGGACCACTTTGAACTACAAAGTGAGATCCTATTTCGAACAAAACAAAACAATCAAAGCAAAACAAATTGAAACAACAACAATGACAAAAGAAGTTGTGATTGCTGGGCAGATTCTCAGTTACAAAGAAGCCAAGTTCTTTTCACTGTGCTAAGAAAGGTGCCTTGAGGCCATCTTAAAAATCAGCAAAACCGCAACAACCAAAGGATTCAGAGGGCAAACATGTTAAAAAAAAAAAAAAAATCGAGAAGAGACATCTTGGTTCCCTTCCCCAAAAAGGCTAACTAAGGTGTTATTTCCCAGGGATTCACTTCGCTGCGCTTATTCATCCAGCACTCACATGTACCTAAGCTTAGGGGTGCAGGACTGCTGGATTTCTTTTGCATTGCTACTTTTTATTTTAAGAGTGGGCGTTGAGAATATTGGGGATTGAGTTCAGAGCTTTCACATTAAGCTGTATTTCTGGACATATTTTTGTTGTTTAAGTTCTGATTTTGAAACAAGGTCTTGCTAAGTTGACTACGCTGAACTCGAACTTACAGTCCTCCTGCCTCCCTCCCAGAGCGCCGGGATTACAGACCTACACCACCAGGCCCAGCTTCCGCTGGGCCTGGAAGAAAACCAGCACAGGCTCTTACCCATAGTATGCAGCTTCTGACACATCCGATGCGGCCTGAGGAGAGATACAACATTCAACAGGCTCTTGACTTCATGTGACGAGGACAACTCACAGCTCTGTTGTCTTCAAGTGATACCGGCTGTCTTTTCTATATGTAGTATGAGGGAACTTAAAAACCTTAGTAGCTCAAAACAATGAACTTAATCATTATGCTTTCCAGGTAAACAGGCATGCATACTTTTGTTGGGTAAATGTTTACATGCTGAATTAATGAGTCATAGTTGTGTGTGTGTGGCTTTGTGTATGTATCTTATACTTCAATGGATTATTCCATAGTATTTAAAAGTGTCTGTAATTTATAAGCATATGAAGAGCAAATAGACAAGAAACTTGCAAATTAAGTGGGCAGAAGCATATAATAAGAAACACTTTGCACTTTATTATAAAGTTGAAGGAACAAGTAGAAAAATAAGGGAAGAAAAGGGGATAAATGTGCAGTTGACTTTCGTTATTATGAGTTCCATACTTGCAAATCCACCTACTCATTGCTAGGCATTTATAATGAAGTCAGTACTTGCAATATTTCTTTGCTCATTCTAAAATCAATGGAGTTCGCTTTGGAACACATTCCTAAGTGATTTCAAACTAGGTCATATTCTGCTTTCTCATTTAAGTGACCCCAACAAAAGTAGGCGTCATGTTTGGTCATGTTTGAAGTCCATCATTTTAATGTTAACATTTTCTTTTGTTGCTGATGGTGGTGGTAGATGTGTGGTAGTTGGAGTTCTTGTAGTTCTTTTATTTATTTCTTTATGTGCTTTTTGTTGAACATTTTGACATTTAAATAGTTACGAAGCTGAGAGTTAGAATGCCCCTTACTTTTCCTAAGCCTAAGAAAGTTGCAGAATTTCCTAGAACTACACATGAACTAGATGCACTAGATAAATTCCATTCAGAAAGAGTTCATGTTGTTGACCACAACAACTATATATATATATATATGTGATGTTTTTAAAGAGAAATATGCACAAAAATATGCACTGTTTAGTTGACAAATGTGATCAGACACACTCAGAAACCAAACCCTTCTCAATTCCCTGAGAAAGAATGGTTCAATTTTCTCTAATTTAATATTAATAGATCTTTGTAAGCCACGATTAAAGTAAATAATAACAATTGGCTCAGACTTGGTAGGAGGTAGAGACACAGAAGTTTTATGAGCAGATGACAAATTTATTCATGCCAATATTTAGATGTGCCCAATTCTAGGCAAAAAATATACATATATTGCTGTTGTCAAAGAAAAACAAAAACAAATCAAAAGTGCTGCCGAGACAGAAGGAAATATTAAGCAAGGATTTGTCTCTGGGAAAATGAAAAGAAAAATAGAAGGAGAAGCATTGAAAATCTGTAAATAACTTTAGAAAATAGTCTGAAGTTTTCCACTTCAGAAAAGTTTACTAGAAATCTCTGAAAGGAATTCCTCTCAACATTAATTTATCCTGCATGATTAAATATAGTGAAGCTGAAGATATTTCCTTATGCTGATAAATCCATTTGTTCTTACTGGAGAATTTCTTAATGATTTCAAAAATAAAAGTAACCCTATTGATTGACCCAGACAAAACTTATATAATGACCTAATATCAAGTATATTTTAGATCTTCTACAAATACCTGTTCAATTTAGGAAAAATAAGTTGTAAACAAATAGAATTCAGGGATAAGAGCAGATGAGCAATGTCATCAAGAGGCAATTGCTAAAATTAGAATACTCTTTTTCCCATGAAGCAGTTATCAAGTCGTTTTAAGGACACACTATACTATGCAGAGAGAATACAGTCCAAATATATGACAATCGATCAAGATATCTGGTTGCCTATAAATTACAAATATTGGCCATGAAACTTTCATGTTCAAAGCAAAGTCTCCTTAGACTTAGTTTCTCAGAAAAAAATCTCTTAAGCCCCTTAAGGTGGATCTGTAGAGCAAAATCAAATGGTTTAAGAAAAATTCAATCATGTCCAGAAAGTATTGTTTTGTTTTGGAATAATAAAAATAATTTTGAACTATTGTCTCATTCCCTTAAAACCACAAGTTGGGTAGCAAGCAATTGGAGGTGATTTCTCTACAAACTCTATCTCTGAAGAAATAATCAGGTCTTTTAATGCACAAATCATGGTTTTCAGAAAAAAGTCATGGTTTGTTGGGAAATTAGGACCAGTAACAGGCAGACCTGGCATGTACTGAAAATCAAAAAGTAGTTAAACAGTGCCAAAAGATAGTGATTCCCCAGAGGGATAAGATGTAGCTAGGTCAGGGGTCGATTAACACTGGTCCTTGAATTAAATCTGTCCTACAGCCTGGAGTTGTACATGAAGTTTTATTGAGACAAAATTAATTTTGTTACTTTATGAATTGTTGCAAGAGACTGTTCAGCGTATAATGCCAAAACGCTTCTGCTATTTGGACCTTTAAGGAAAAGCTTGTCATCTTCTACTCTGTTTTCTATTTTCTATTATTTTCTATTCATAGCTAATAAGATGCCATATATTCTACTGTGTTAGTCTTTGCAGATGTTCTCAATATGTTTTTAATGTTGATTTAAAGACGTAATGCAAAGTAACTAACTTGATTTCCATTGAATGGCTTCCTTAGATTTTTACTAAATAGATATAAGATCACTGTGTATTTTATTTATGCTTTATATATATGTTCCATAATAAGGTATATTGTTTCATTAAACTAAATATTTCTGATACTAGGTACAGAAAATTAGATTGAGGAAATGGAATACTGTGTAATATAAAAAAACATGTGACCCAGTTATTTGATTTGAATTCCTCTGTTTTGTTTTGTTTTTTTCACTTATCCAAGGTAGACCCAAGCATTGGTACTGAGAAGTCTAAAAATTGCAGTGTAAACACTTGAATTTGACCTTAGCTTCTTATTCACCTTGTAACTGCTTTTGCTGGGGCTTCAATTCTTATTTCTTATATTATTTTTATGAAATGATATTTTACCTTATTCAGATTGATTTGAGAGTATGCATTGCTCTCAGTTTTCAGAGACATTTTGTCCTTTGAAATTTAAAGAATTAATGTACAAAATGACAGGTTTCAGTGCATTAAGTTGTTATATCTTTTTCTGAAGAAATGTGATACCTTGCTTAGAAATAAATCAAAATTAGGAAAAATATACGTTGCATTATTTAAATTAAGTGGAAAATGAAAACAAAGTAATTTAAAGTTAGTGTTATTTTTGGCAAATATTGTACGTATTATAGTGATATATGAATAATACCAAAAACATAACTGAAACACAGAAGCAGCATAGTGTTTAGTTTGCTGTAAAGCATGGCTAGCTGTGAACCAGTTTTCAACCTTATTTTATTGGAGATAAGGATTCAGGAACTAAGGGTTACACTGAACGACAAAGATTCGACTTTCTATTTACTTGTTTATTGGTGTCTTGTTTTTGTGAAATGAAGAGAATTCAAATAATTGGCATAATTTCTTCAATTTTTAGATAAAGGCAATGTAATCAGATATCCAATGGAATATTTCCTGTTGTCTCATAATTGTTGCTGGTGTTGAAACAAAAATAAATAAACAAAAAAAAAAAAATACAGTCAACTCGCATCTCCACATTGTAAGGAGGATTTCTAAAGAGCTGATCAGACTTCTTGCTTAACTCCCACACTCTTCCAGGTTGAGAAAAAAAAAGTTTCAAATTCATATGAGGACAGAATTCTCTGAGTGAATGATTATTACGAAATGAAAAAGTAGCATGTACCTCAAACAAAGCTAATTGGGCTCCCAGAGATTGGAGAAGCGACCAAGGGCATGTTTTATTTAAAAAAAAAAAAAAAAAAATCCCAGACAGATGATGGTTGAACTGGAGAGTAATGTGCCAGGATTCTGAAATAGAATTGGGTGGGAAAATTAAGGAAAAAGAGTCACACATGTGCTCTTGAATGCTCAAGGCATATAAAATGACATAGGCAAAGAGCTGATTCTCTTCTGCAGATGTCTCCAAACTACGTTCCCGGGGGAACAGCCACGGACAGTGCAAGGATGAGAGAGGGAATCATCGAAAGCGTCGCGGATGACCAATATGTTAGAATGGCATTCTTTTAAATGTGATTTTCTTGTTTTTCTGAAATTCAGATTTAAGTTGGTGACCTTTATTTACTTGATAATTCTTTCAACTTAAGTTAGACTTTATGAGTGAATTTGTTAAGATACTGCTATTTACAGTGTCAAGCAGAGGCTAAAGTGTCTAATGGATCGATTTCAATAGAAATTTTTTTTCTTGCTCATCACTATTACAATACAGCAGGCAGCTTACTTTAATTGGGCTGAGGTTTATTTCATCTTAGATTTTCATCATTTCCAAAGGTGCCTTCCAAGGTCCCTGTGCCTCAAGGAAACAGATGTGAAAATACTAATAAAAATTATGTACAGGAAGTTTTAATTTGTCAGGCATGGTGCACACATATTTCATTGGTTAGAACTCCATTATATATTCGTGTAAAATTCAGGGAAATCTGAGAAATAAAATACTGTTGGATAATCAGAAAAAGATAATGAATTTGGGGTATAACTAGCCAGCTGGTAGTCCACTGAGGTCCCATGTGCAAGTACAAATGCTTAATGGCAGATTACCCCAAGGGTTCTTGAAGAATGAAGATCAGGGTCTGTTGAAGTCCGTGAGGGGATTCAGCAGCAAAAGGCTGTGCAGTATACTTCCAATAGGCAAAGAAATAAAGATGTTTGGAGAAGGTTGTTAGCAATTAGACAGAGAGCATTTCCTGTGTCAGTAACTGTTTAGTGTAGGAATCCCCACAGACAGACACCTCCGAAAATCATAATTATTTTATGAAAGAAATCCGGCATTTGAAAGGCCTGCAAAGCACCGTTCACACCGTGATTTTACTCCGCTTTCTCTAAAGTTTTCTTTCACTCTTGGGGCATCCACCAATGCAGAGAAGGAAGATTACAACCGTGAAATGGCACGCTTTCCGTCCACATGCAGCTCAAGTCTCTCTGGGGACAGGAAAAATGGGGAGACAGAATCTGTCAATGGAATGTCAGAGTGAATTTACTTAACTTGACCAGTCAGTACATGAGAAGGGCCAGAATATATGATCACAAACACTCAGATATATTCAAGGCTAAAAGGAAAGTCCAAAAGCGGGGTCGAGAATAGTAGTTAATTTAGACCAAAATGCAAATCCTGTGTATGGACCACATATCACTATCATTTGTACTCTTCAACATCCCATGTTTATGCCAAACAGAAAAGGTACCGTGTGGATTTTTCTAAATTCTGGATATTTCAAGCCTCATATATGACCTATTAGTAATCAACAAGTGTTTCATCAGAAGAAAGCCTTTTTTTTTTTTTTTTGTAATTGTATTGAATTTGAAAAAGCCATGTGTCTTCTATATAATTGAATTCCCACCAGGAACAGCTAAAGTACAGAACCAGACGGAAGTTTTGCCTTATGTTTTCTGGTAAAGATTGATCCCAAGGGCCAAGGGCTCAAGTTTAAGACTTGATTGGGGTGAAGGGAGAAAAAGAGGAAGGAGAATTGTGAAAATTGGCAATAAGAATTGCTACAAATCAAAATAGCTAATAAAAGGCCACGGTTGTTCTTCTGACATCATTGGCTTACAGCACATAAAATTCCCTTCATTTGAGCCTAAGATGCTTTAAATTTTATACTAGGGCTGTTAAAAACTAACATAGTATTTATATTTTTAAAATATCATAAACAGTTCCCTATGAACTGTCTGCATGTAACTCAAAGTTACATGATCAAGTGTTTGTTGTTTTTCATTATATGTATGTGTAAAGTAATTGCACAGTTTTCAAAGTGGCTAAGTACAAAACAACACTGGAAAAACAAAAACCAGGTAAACATGCCATCAAGAAATACCTGTCATTTAATACTTATGAGGAAAGATGTTTACATTGTTTGCAGTTACTTATGCACAAAATGGATGTTCAATGAATTTCAGTAATATATATTAGTATGTGCATTTTCATCACATATAAATTAATTGTTTATTCAAAAATGAAATGTTGAAACTGCAGATAGCAGAAAAGAAAGTAATAGAAATGATATCAATCACATTTTATATTAATTTATTTTAGTGATATGCATTTATTTGAAATAATTTATATTCCAGAAATTTTATTATATCTCCTTAAAAACTCATCATTTTTATAATGTTTAGTTACTAGAAAACAGTGAATAAAGCAAGTTTTTAATGACTCTATCAAAAAGGGCACCCTATTCTATTAGTTCAAAGTTACTTCGGAAGTTGGCCTACTTGCCAATTATATACATTATTTGGATATTAGGAAATAAATTTGCAAACTTTAATGCCTTTATAAATTCAGAATGACAAAAAAAAAAAAAAAAAAAAAAACAACTGACCTCTCCCAGGATCCTGCTTCCCATTTTCACATCATGCAGAATTTGGCTGAATGCCAGCAATATAGTTACTGGAATGGCTAAAACCACGGGTATTAGACACAAATCTCTTGCATTCGCATCTTGGCTCTCAGCTACTGGTCACGTGATAGTCAACAGCTCATTTAACTTTCTGCACCCCATTTTCTCATCATATGCTGGCAATAATAATAATAATAATAATAATAATGTCATTATAAGACTGTTGTGAAAATAGAGCTAACTTCTATAAAAATACTTCAAAAAGCCTAGGATACAGTCAACGTTATTAGTTAGCTCATTGTATTATTAATGAATTCTTGTCATTGTTAGTACCTCTATTATTAGCACTTCTTCTATTACCAGTATTTTTTGTCTTTGGAACTTGACATGTGTTTATTAATTTCCCTATGGACGCTTGTATTAAATTTTTGCCATTTAAATTATCTTTATGTCCAATCATCTAATTTAGCTAGGTACATTTCCAATGTAGTATAAGCCATATCACTATCTAATGTAAAAGCTTTCTCAGTGTTTCAAAAGGAAATCATACACATTTTAAATGATTCTCCATTACTTCCTTTCCATATCCTCTAGTAAGCCTTTATTTTGTTTCTCTATTCTGGACATTTCATGCCAATGGAATCATACAATATGTGTTCCTTTGTTCATACTTACCTTATTTAGAATAGTATTTTCAACACCCATAATGTTTTAGCATGTAAGTTATATTGTATACATTTGGTTTATATGCTTTTTGTGTATTGTGATAATGGTGTAATCAAAATTTGTATGTGAACGTTATTTAGGTCTGAACTTTCAATCATTGTGTCTATAGGCCAAGAACAGGAAGGACTGGGCCATTGAATTTTGCATTCAATGAAAGCAAGTAACTTTTGTTCTCTCTTTCCACCTTCTTTCTAGAATGCCCAAGTGTTCTATTTTTTCATGTCCTCACCAATGTGTGTTATTTTTCCTTTGTTGTAATCACCATAGTACACATGAATTGCTGTCTCTTTTTTATTTGCATTTCTGTAGTGACCATGGTTTGAATATATGTGTCCCTCTAAAATCCATACATTGAGTGTGTGTTTCCAAGATGATTTTATTAAAAGGTGAGGCTTTGAGGAGATGATGATATCATTAAGTACATCTACTGATTACTATGCTTATGAATATGATTCATTTTATCAATTCAGAATAGTAGAAAATATATCAGTTCAATATTTGGATATTAATACACAGCTTTAATAGCATGAAGCTTTCTCAAAATGTACATTAATTTCTTTGTTTTCACAAAACCAACAGATTATTCTCAGGTTTCATTACTTTCCATTTTACTTTTAGGTTTCATTTCTTCATTGCAAAAGATTTCTAACATTAAATGCTATTCTGGTAGAAGATAGTGATCCTAGAGAGATAATGGGATATAGCAAAAGAGACCTTCTTGTCTTTGTTTACTTATAGAAACACTGATTCAACACAAAGACAGCAAGTAAATTCTCCGTGAGAAATCCAGAACAAAGTTAAGAGATGCTTCTGTGCTGTGCACCGCAAGGTCAGGAGAGAACATCAAGCTCCCAGCAGCTCTATGAGGAGAGAAGGAGTTGAATTTTTCAAGAAGCATCTCAATTGACCTGAGTGATACTTAAGAATCTGGTTTTATCTCTGTTCACTTGTTAAGTAGACAGGATTGACTATACTCTAGTTTTAAGCAGACTGCAGAGAACACAGTAGTGTTTTGAACTAGCACGTGGCCAATCACCACAGTTCCTGCTCTCCCTCAATATGGAGGAAGGGAGTGAAAAATTCCATCTCCTAACTTGTCTTTCGAAAGAATAGAAAAAGAAATCGAACTATTTATCCAGGGATCCAGCTTCTCTGGTTGACACCTGAAGGAATGATTTCTGTCACGTCTACCTCAGTGCTCTTGAGGTCTGGCATTCTCTAAGCCTTAAAACCCTAAAACAGAAATCTGAACCAACAAAAATATTTAACAGCCTCATAAAAAACCTCAGGCTAGGTTGATTGGTGAAGTTCTTTTTTTTTATAAGTCCAATGTGTAAGGAAGAGGTTTTTTTTTTCCTAATACATAAATTCCCACACAAATTCAAGAAAAAATAATGTAGAAACATAAACCAACAGGAAAAATAAGATATAGATAAGCTCCAGAAACCACCTGTAACAAAATGGAGATTCATGAGCTTCACAGCTGAGATGTCACAACACCGATCATGAACATAGTTTTTGAGTTCAGAAAAGTGACGCAAGAAGAAAGAGTTTTGTTTTATCCTCTTTGATTTTTTATTTGGTGGAGGAAGAGGACGTTTAAAATGGGTGCAATAAGGCTCATATGTATTAATAGCATCATCATATTGAGTATGTCAGGGAAAATAACATAATGCATCTGCCTTGATTACTGTGTGCAAAGAATTCAAAATGCCTCACATTAATCCAAGGTTCTTTCTTTACATATGAGTGCCAAACAGCTTGCTGCTTTAACGTTGCTGTGAACAGTATTTTGATTCCTTTTTCATAAGAGGCTGAAAATACTGAAGCAACCCAAGTCCTAAGCTACCCTTCCCTTTGAGGGAGGTCTTGTGAGCAGTCTTGCTGATGGGGAATTAGAACATAGCCTCACATTCACAAAGCTAGTGGCATAGCCATGACAAGACACGTGGAAGGTGGAGCTTCAATCCCATGAATTTTACAGACATGACCACAGGATGAGGAGCAGCATGTGAACCTCACCATACAGGTGAGCAGCTATAGACCTCAATAGGCTAGAGAACAAATCCTGTACAAACCAGAGAGGCCAGGGGGAAAGCAAACGAGAAGATCATAATTGATAATTAATAATAATTGATAAAATGAACCATATTCATAAGCGTTTGCTGGCATGGCATCTATTAGCGTATATTTCTTAAAAGATATTTTCACCAGCCAGTAGGGCAGCACACACTTGTAATCTCAGCACCCTGGGAGGCTCAGGCAGTAGGATCACCAAGTTCAAGGCCAGCTCAGACTACTTAGTGATGTAGTGAGACTCTGTCTCAAGAAATAGATAAATAAATAAAATGTAAATAAATAAATAGGGCTGGAAATGTAACTCACGGTAAAGATCTTAGGTTCAATCCCCAGGATCTAATTTTTAAAGAAGTTTTAAGAAAGTAAAAAAAAATTAAAGAAAAAGAAGCTAAAAAAACCCTGTGAGATAAATGCTACCATAAAGTTAACACACGAACACACGTATTTGATAAGTATCACAGAAAGATATAATAGTACAGAAAGATCAAAAACCTTAATAAAAACATACTGACTGAAAACTTCCCAAATATGAGGAAAATCAAAGAAACTCAAGAGTTCACAAATAAGATAATTCAAAAAAATATTCAGTCTAAGACATACTGTACAGCAGTCCCCTTACATGTTCCTTCCCTTCCTAACGTTCAGTCATCCATGATGGAGCACAACCTGAAAATACAACATCAAACCTTTCAAAAATATGTAACTTATAAATTCCAAATTACACATGATGAACTCTTGTCCTATTCCGCTCCATCTTTCGTCTCTCCGCTGTGGCTCGCCTAGCACACTGCCAGGAGCACAGAGCTTCCAGTGAGGCGATCCTTAAGTGTTACCTTAATGTTATGTCTCAAACTCGGTGGCATTCACTTCATTTCATCTGTTCTCCTATTGCTGGAAGACAAAAGTGATGTTTACTTTATCTTGGGGTTTCGGGAGTTAAGTACATGGTAGAAAGACTTCAAAGCTGAAACCCCATAGGAAAAAGGGGGGCAGGGCTGGGCAGAGTGGTTGAGGGCATGACAGCTGGGATCAGAGTAGAACAGCAGCACCAGAGTGGAGGCAGGAATGGACCAGATATAGTGTCCAAGGACACACAGCCATGGCCCGCCCAGGCCCACCCAGAGACACGCATTACTGATCCCTCGGCACAAACAAGCTCAGCTATGACATTGATCTTTTACTGTACCTAAGTTATAGGCTAAAATCCATCATAAATATATATTATTGGGAAGATGCGTACATAGTATATGTATAGATTTCATTGCTACCTGCTGTTTCTGGCATCCATTGGGTGTTTGAAAACATAACCGGCACAAGTAAAGGACAGCATTCTTTAGTCAAATTGTCAGAGGCAAAGTCAAAAATAGAATTTTGAAACAAGACATAAAAAGTGAATTGTCAAGTACAAGTGGAGCTCCACAAGTCAATCACTGATTGTTAAAAATGAAAAAGACTGAGTTGATATATTCAAAGTGAGAAAAGGAAAAACACCCATCCAAGGAGGGTACATCTGCGGTATCAGTCAGCTCTTCATGGCTAGGACAAATTTCTTGACATGCACATCTTAAACAAGGAAATGGTTTACTTACTACAGAGTGTCAGAACATAACCCTACACCTACAAATTAAATGAGGACGGATTTCATTTAGTTCTGAAGTCATACCCACTTTTTGTTATCACCATATAGTCCTGCCATCCGACTGCTGAATATTTACTCAAAAGAATTAAAATCAGGACCTCCAAGAGGTGTTAGAGCTCCCATATACATTGTAGTGTTATTAACAGGAGTTAGGATGTGACAGTGATGCAAATTGATGTAAATGGATTAATGGATAAAAACATATACGTGTGATGGAAAAATTGCTTTAAAATGCAGGAAATTCTGAATTTGCAACATAGATGACTTTTTTCTACATTTTACTTAGTACATGTTCGCAATATGTGCCATCAATCTTTGTTTTGATGTTTATTTAGATCATGGATTTCTTATATAAAAGAAACAATGTAGTATTTAACTTATGCCTGATTTATTTCACATAGCATTCTGGTTTTAATATCCAGCCATTTTTTTTTACCAATTACTCAAATATACTCTTCATTATGACTTACATTTGCATGTGTGTATATGTATATATGTGTATAGATATTTTTGTATATATGTTTATATATTTTAAATAAATATAAGTATATATATACATATTTATGTCACTTTTTTGTTTAACACAAATAAGTCAGATATCATTATTGCTAACTAAATCAAGCCAGTCATAGAAGAACAAGACTTCACGATTTCACTTAAATGAAGAATATAAAATTTTAAAAAATAACCTTACAGAAGAAAAAATAGATTTGTGGTTATTAAAGGATAGAGATGCCAGTAAATGCATAGGTGCTAATTAACAGATATAAAATTTCACCTATGTAATTCTCTACAAGAGGATTAATATTCATCAGGGTTTATGTGCCTTCATTGGTGTTATTATTTATAACTGAGTTCCAGAATCTATGGTAACATAATAACTAGTAGATTTGTGTCTAATTAAAAAAGTTTTCTTTTTTCTGACAGACATAGTAACCTAAAGGGTGTTAATATTTTTCCTCATAGAACACTAACCAGCTTCGTATTTAAGTTAACAATATTAATCCAATCCTCTCCATAAGCTATAAATTTTGTACATGCCAGGTTGTGGTGCATCAATTTCGCTAGGTTACAGTGCACTCCTTTTATTAAAGTTCTTTGACTTTCCAGTGTGGTTCGCAATGGTCTCCTGGGAGAGATGGTCTCCCTGGGATTTGGACACAGGATGGGAACCAGCAGCCATTCGGTAGCCTGCGCGTGTTTTCTCTCTCTCAGTTATCTAATCAAAGACTAAGCTGGATGCTGCTGTGTTGGGATTTTCAGATGTAAATAAAGTTCCGTTCCTAATCAATTATGTTCAAAGTAGAAAGCCTGCTATGGTGGTGCTCACTTGTAATCCCAGCACTGGGGAGGCTGACACAAGAGGATTGCTGTGAGTTCCTGGCCAGCCTGGGCTCCATTGTGAGTTCAGGACTAACCAAGTCTATGCAGTTGCACTCTGTCTAATAAATAAATGGATAGATTAATTAATTAGATAAGTAAGTAGAGAGGATACTTTCAGTAAACAGGGCTTATTTAGTAGCAAGACCTTGAACGAGGCATTAAAAACCTTTAAGTTGAGGACATTGTTTGCTTCCTTGGGGTTCCAACCTGGTAATTTTTTTCTTTATGAACAGCTGACCTTAACTCATGCTATCTGACCTATAGGGTTTCACATTTTGCTTGGCCAGTCTTTACAGTTTGTAAGCCTGGTTGTTGTTGTTCTGGAGATCATACTGACATATGTTCCCAACTATTGTGGGTTAGATCTAGAATGTTCCCCAAAAGTCTCATGTATTTGAATGTTATAGATTGTCTATGGAACCTGGTTCTGCTGAGAGATGGGGACTTGGTCTGGAGGAGTGGATTACCAGCCTGTAGACTGGACTTCAGGTGTGTAGATTGGATTACAGCTGTGGGATGAGGGCTTATCACACCTTCCACACCTGGATCCAGGAGGGACCATCACTGGGATGGGACCTGCAACTGTGTATATATGCTGTTACCTTCCTCGTGGGCTAGACCAGACTCAACTTTCCTTAACTCGGCCTCCTGTTAGCAATGTCATGAGGAGCCGCCTTCCCCATTGTCTCTGCCATGTACTTCTACTCTTGCCAGCTGCCCCTGAGTGGATTGTGACCTTCAGAAACTGTGAGCTAAAATAAACCTTTCCTCTCCTAAATCTGTGAATGCCACATATTGGGTCACAGCAACAAAAAAGTAGCTAAGACCCCAACTCAATACTTTTGTTTTGTTTTGATTTGAGACAAGAGTCTTTCTGAGTCACTATGTACTCAGAATAGACTGAAATTTGCAGTCCTTCTCCCCAGTCTTCTGCAGTGCAAGCATTCCTCTTGTTAATTCTAGGTACTGGGTTGGACTCTCCATTTCTCTCTTAATATCTTAGCTGTCAAACTTCATTAATGAGTTAAATTAACCATGGATGCTTTCATTCCATACTTATATGTCATTTTCTTGACTTTTAAAACTTTCGTTTTGAAGAGATCAACAGGAAATGCTAGCAATTGTTCTTTTGTGCTCCATGAAATATTCTTAATGGAGGAAAAATCCCCAAATTGCGTCTCTTTGAAATAATTTTCTTTCTAGGATCCTAAGTCATAAATATGAGTTGTAATAGTGGCATTAAGTTATATTATTATTATTACTCACAACTGAGTTCACTAATTTCTAATTTATCATATAGAAATCAGGGTATAATAACTTTTACAATGTTCCAAAGAAGGCACTCCAGAGCTGACTGTTCCCTGACAGCTGCTGACTTTGTTCTTTCCCCACTCAATCTGATGGCTTCAGCCAGATGTAACAGACACAGGAAAAACACAAAGGGTGTCACAAACAGGTAGAACACTGTAGTCAAAGGCTTAATCCTGCCAGTCAACTGAGATCAATGAGAAAGAATGGCAATTACGCAGAGACTCTGAGGAAGGCCAACTATTTATAATAAGTATTTCTTTCAATTGACTCAAAAGCACGACTCATGATGACTTTGGGCAACTGGAAGGTCAGAAAGAGATGGCAATATTTTCCAAATGAGCCCTTGGAGAGTTGCAACTGGTGAGCAAGTAGCTTTTTAAAAATATCCCCTGAGATTAGAAGAGGATAGGATAAGAGAAGGTTGATAATTAGAAACTGGAAGAAATGAAAGGCAATGACAAAAGGGAAAAATGACTCAGATGAAAGAGAAAAAAAAATTGACAAAGAATAGATTTGTTTCCAAATCACTGCCCTCTGCCACAAAGGAAAAACAACCAGTTTGTGGGATTCTCTGTTGGTGACTCACCAGTGGCATGATTTGATGGAGCTCAGCGAAGCCAGGGTTTGCAAGCCAACAGGGGTTCTTCCCTAGACAGGGAGGGCATGATGGGGAGAGCTGGCTCTTCCTTAGACAGGGAGGATGCGATGGGGAGAGCTGGCTCTTCCCTAGACAGGGAGGACGTGATGGGGAGAGCTGGCAGCCGGCAGCTCCTTGTGACTGAGACAGGAAGGGTGTAGTCTGTTTGCACTTATCCTGCATTTCATCAGTTTCACTTGCCATATTTTCATTCACTTAAAAAAAATGATGAAGTGATCCCCAAAGGGTGTGTTTCACTTTCTACACAATAAAGACATCTGTTTTTTTTTTTTTCTTCCTTTTTTTTTTATTTGAGGCTGGAAGAGCTAATTTTCACCAACCACTTTTTCCACATTACGCAGGGAGGGTATTCAATATCCAAGTGGGTGGCTCCCTCAATGGGACCAATTTTGGAAACCCCCATCCAGAAAAACACAATTTTTATGACTCTTCTCTTCCCAAAATCTCATGAGTTTGCTAAACAAAATATGAGAGTTCTGACAGCATCTCAAGGTGGCAGCAGACAAGAAATGTTGACATCTGTTAGCAGATTGAGAAAATACTGATGGAGGTGCTAGTGCCATGAGGGAGAAATGCCAATGGAAATAGGAAACACATGCAACTGTAGCTTGTATCTTAGAAACTTTTGTGTATTTCTGCCATTACTGTTTCATCATGATCAAGTGCACAGTAATGGCCCTTCATTAAAATTCTGCCATTCTATAGGTTGGCCTTTAGTGGAGATCACATTTTCAAGATCAAGGGGGTTTTTCAAGAAACATGTTATATAATCGTGCATATTTCATAATATTTTACCGTTAATAATCACAAGCTCCCTTTGGTTGATATTAATGTATTTATAGAATTACCAGTCAATTCAGAGGACTCATTATTTGTATGATAATTATCCGTGTTTTATTTCAGTATAAACTTCATTTTCAATGAAATATGCTATTTGGCTCCATTTTACTAGTGGATTATTTAAGTTTGTCTCTTGGAAAGGAAAAGAATATTAGCAAATACAGCTTTTTTATTCTTGAAAGAGCCATTTTATTTAAAATATTTTTTCTTCATTTTCCAAAAGAAAATATTTTACATTTCACTATATGGTTGGTAAATTCAAATCGACTATAAGCTTGAGAGTTTTTCCAGGAATAGGTAAAATCAATTAGGGTTGATCTTATCCAGCCACTTCATACACAAAACAAATATCAAGAATATTAAATATGCTTCTTCTGAGTTCCAGAGCTCCAACTTAAATTTGCCTCTTGTGACCCAAAAGACATGTAATCAAATGAGCTGCAAAGAAAGCTCCTTTCTGTAATATTAATAAAGTCTTTGCCAAATTGTCTCCGTTCCAATTTTTAGAAAAATTCTTACGTACGTATTTCAATATATTTAAAAAGTTGAATCTAGAATGGAGACCATTAAATGGTTCATATTTACTGTCTTGAATTTCAAAACGTAGCTAATGCCAAAGAAGCCTCTGGGTATATGTACAAAATTTGTAAAAATACATAAAAATCTACTGAACCAAAACCGCAGTGGAACTCACGATAACTTTCCAGACAGCATAATTCACCACTTAGTCACTGGGGAATGCCAATCTCAAAAGATAGATTTTACACGAGGCCAAGAAGACCAACAAAGAGAAACCCTTCATGGGTGAGGAACGAAAGGCAACTCCAATAGCACTGGCCTTCATACAATCCTAACACTAATGATAATGATAATAAACTAACTGACTATTTTTAGGTGCCAACATTTGAGAGACCTTAAAAATATTGAGCTTTGTTGCAGTGATGCAGTCTTACTGGAAATATTAAAATATTTGTTATTAACTATTTTCTATTTACTATACGTTGAGCTCTATATTTTCCTGGTTTCATATTACTTGATTATAAAGCCATAAGAAATTAATTCAGTCAAATGAGTGACTTACAGTGTCTCTGAAATCTAACCAGAAGGAAAGCAGGAAGGCCCATTTAATCTGTCTCCAGCACAGCTTCCAAATTTCTCAGTCTCTCTCTCTTGTCATCATCCTAGCTCAAAGAGGGATCTCTTGGTGGGGCCACTATATTAGCATCTTCTTTTCCATTTCATCTGTTATTCCATTCTGTACCTGTTCTCTGTAACAACAAAACCGCATTCATGGAAAAACAGACAAAAGCCTGTTTCTGTGGATAGCTAAAACAAAAATGAAAGAGCTAACAGATAAAGGACAGTAGAGGACTCCAATACATATTACAAGAATTAATTACTGGGGTTATACTCAGTGCTTGATGTATGACCTTAGGAAAAAATACTATAGACTCCATTCTACTGTTTGTCCAATAAGCACAGGGACAGGACATTGCTCACCACCTTCACAAATATAGTATTTTGTGATTCATAAAGAACTGAGATTGTGAATACATAAGGAATAATGATTTGACATTAAGCTCTTTTTTTGCCCTTATCCTCCCTTTACTTTTGAGTGGTAAAAAAAAAAAAAAGCTCAGAGTTCAAAGTAGAGCATGCAAGTTCAGCTTAGAACAAAGAACTCCAGTAAGAAGGTAAATGGATTCTGATATTCATAACAAACACAATTGTTGAAAAAGCTAAAGTGGTTTTTTTCATGTGTAAGACCTCAAGCATGCATTATAGAAACAGTTTCCAGTTTGTGGTTTTGAATTACATTAAAGCATTTTGCCGTAGAAGAATAACAGACAGAGCCCTGAAAAGTCCATGAAAGAAGTTGAGGGCAGGAGAATCGAGGTTGGTAACGTTTTGAGCAGCTTCGCAGCTACATGGGAGACAGATACTAAGATACACAGATATACAACACACAGTTCTTGATGAGGAGGAAGGCGTTCTGTGAGAATTTTATGTCTACATCTTAATGCCTGGGGGCTGAGTCCCAAAGAAGAAAACCAGAGTCAGGTACTTTTAAGGGTTAACTTGTGGGTGGACTCAAGAAATGTGAAGAAATACAAAGAAATAATTAGGAAAATCCCGAAGAAGAGAATTTGTATTTTATTTGAAGGAAAATGTCAAGTTCCTCAAGAATCTTCATTTAAAAAGGTAAGACTATTAAGTCAAGCCTAAGATAGGGATTACAGAAGCTTGGAAGACTGTGTGCGCGGATGAGCCGGAGGACAAGCCCTGCAGAGCCCTGCACTATGGGGAGTGTGGGGGAAAACAGAGGGAAAGACAGAGCCCCTGGGAAAGGCAGGAGGCGAGACGCACACAGAGGGTCTTTGGGCTGAATGGAGAGCGTCTTCACACTGAACGAAACTTGGCCAGGAATTTGGACAAGTAAGATGAAACACATGGTCAGAGAAGCCACAGGACGAGGAATGACAGGTTGGAAGCCAGGCTACAGGGTGCAAGATCACTAACAGGAACAAACACAGCACTTAAGGAAGACCAAATGTTGATGCGAACATCAGACTCCCTTGGGAGGAAAATTATAAATCGAAAGTACATAATTATCTCTAAGTTTCTCATTTAAGCATGTTACACCTTGGGGAAAAAATGGGAGTTTTACAGCCAAGTGAAGCTCAGTTATAAAAAATGACATACACAATGACATTGTGAATCAAAAACATGTTAACTCTATTTAATGTGCTTCTGAGTATCCACAGATAGCATTTTCCACCTGTATTGCGATCAGTGAGAAAATGCTGCATTTAAATTTCACCAACTCCTGCCAGTTCTAATAGAAGAGAGTGTAGAACACCAGAAAACAGTGCAAGCATTACTGAGACATGGATCCAAACAGGAGCAGAATGTACGGAAGGTTCTGCTCCTCACTGCGCAACAAGCACAAAAAGAGGATGCGTGGTAATAAGCTCTTTCAATTTTATTTTCTTTTACAGATGTGAAATTTAAAGGAATGAGAGAAAATGCCATAGTTCCTCTAATAAAAGATGTGTCGACACAGCCTCTTATTTAAAAATATGACATGATGGATCCCAAGCTGTTGGAAGAAAACATAATAATATAAAGAATATTTTGAATCTTACTGCATTAGACACAAAATGAGTGAGATATCCAAATTACTTTTAAGTATTACACAACTGAATTTCTTGATTTGTTTTAAAGAGATCAGGAAGAAAATTGAATCAGAAATAATTTCTTAAAATTGGTATTGTCAAAAATTGAAAGTATACGTTAAGACATTAAATATACTTAAGAGATTTATTGTAGTACACTGGTGCCTACTAATAGTGTATCTATATGTCTATATATCTGTCTATATATAGATGTGTACAAACGGATACGTATTTATCATTGTATTTCCCAATCACAAATAGGAAAATTATCATTAACTTCACAAATTCTTGGACTCATTAGGACTCTCAAAAAATGCCCTGAGGAATCATTCATCTCTTCCTCCAGCCATTTGAAACACAGCAGAGAATGAAAAAGAAAATTACATTTCTTGACTTCTGTGCACAGTATAGAATTGTTATAATTAGATAATGAAAAAGGAGTATTTATTTCTATTTCAATTATTTGAAAAACTGATGTTTTGAACTAAACAAACTTTGATAAGAATTATGAACTAAATAAAATGCCTGGAAAACAGTGCCAGTAGCTAAAAATCATAATTGCATGTGAAGAATTTTCAGTCTTCTACAGACATGTTTTAAATATTCTGCTGGCATATGGTTCAACTGCCAACTCTTGTAAAAATACAGATTTTCTTGAATATTTTGAGGAACACTCGCAATAGCTACTTTCAGTAAAACCTCATTTATCTGATAATAGTTTATTCAAAATAGAATGTAATTTGAAGAACTACTTTTCTGTTGCTGTATACATAGAGTTTTCCTGCTGGTAATGTTTCTTTACTTTGCAATAAAGTTTCAAGGTTACAGAGGCATGTGTAAAGAAACAGGGTGTCCACTTACCCGTTTTAAACTATGCCATGCTTTTCTATAGGCAAAAATCATAAAGATTCAGAGTACAAATATCCTGTTATGACTCACTTGTCCTATACAATTAAATGTCTTTATATTAAAACCCAATAACTCTGACTAAAATAATTATGAGATAGTCCCCACTGGCTCCAAGATCAGTAAAATAAGTAGATGCATCTGAGTTTTTCTTATGAGAAACACTTGCACAACTTAAGGCTGCCTAAAAAAGAAAAAAAAAGCTTTTAATAATATTCTATATTGGTGGCAATAATAGCTTTCTATTCCTATATCTCCAGAAAATATAGTTGTATTTTAAAAGATTAATTAAAATTAAATGAGAGGAAGACACAAAGAGCTATTATAGGTTGTCCTCTGTTTTCTTAGATCAATTTATTTTCTGAGGTTCTTTCTGACTACATGAACAGAAAAATCAAGTTCGAATCACATTATGCAAATGAAAGTAATGTTTTTTCCATTCCAACTGAGCTTTTCTCACCCCAAATTAATTAGCATTGCTATTTCTTTGAATATTATTTTAATAATACCTTATGCACACATAAATATATACATGAAGATTTCTTCTATAACATGTGTTAGTATTTTAATGGTATGGATTGGACTTGGGATGTCCCCAACGCCTCACATATTTGGGTGATGTGAAATACTGATGGAACCACATGCTGCTAACAGGGGCAAAACACTAGGGTTCAACCTGGCAGAAGCAGATCACTGGAGGTTGACCCAGAAAGGATAGTTGATCTGGAATGGGCAGATAACTGGGACGAGACCTACAAGAATATGTGTTAGCTCTGTCCTTCGTACTCACTTGGCTTATCTGTCCCGCCATGTAGAGCTTTCCTCCAGCTACAGCTGCACCATGTGCTTCCACCATGGCCAGCTGCCCTTGCGTAGACTG
>PVKB01000200.1:400984-405984 GCA_004027205.1 Ctenodactylus gundi
TTTTTTTTTTTTTTTTTTTTTTTTTTTTTTTTTTTTTTTTTTTTTTTTTTTTTTTTTTTTTTTTTTTTTTTTTTTTTTTTTTTTTTTTTTTTTTTTTTCTTCACAGAGGTTTACAACTAACAATTTGCCTTGAGTAGCACAAGATACTTTGGGCTTGGGTTTCTTATCAGTTCTAGAACCGTTAAGACTTCAGTGACACTTAGAAAAGAACTAAATGCATTTTGCAAATGAAGGTGGGCAGGAGTCTTTTGAGGGCCAAGAGTCAGACCATTGCGGTTTGGATATGGAATGAACCCCAAAAGCCTCATGTATTTGAATGCTGTAGAACATCATTGGAAGGGGTTGCCGTTAAAGGGTAGGAGCTTGTTTGTGCAGGCAGAATGCTGGGTCTTGACCGGGAGGGTTTGGCAGATCACTGGGGCTTGACTTGGAAGGGGCAGAGCAGAGGAACGTGTGTGGGAAGATATGTTCTAGGTCTTCCCCTCCTTGCTCACTTGGCTTCGGGTCTGCTCTGCCATGTACAGCTGCCCACTGGCTACACCTCCTGTGGCTGCTTCCACCATTGCCAGCTACCCATGAGTAGGTGGTGACTTCTGAAACTGAGAGAACCTGAATCTTCCCTCCCCTAGGTTGAGGATGCTGGATATTTTGTTCCAGGGATGAAAAAGTAACTAAGATACGAAGCTATTCCTATATTGCAAATCTTTTACTTAATCTAAATGGATTATTCCATCTCATTCTCTTTAAAGCATTTATATTCTTTTTAATATCTACACAACTTTTTATTGCATGGATTTATAATATTTATATGAACCCAATCAATGCATATTTTAGTGCTATAATGAGAAGTGTTTTACACACATTATCTTGTGTTCTTGCAAGTGTGCATGTAGGATATGTTAAATCAGGGACAGAAGATATGAACTCACATTTATGATTAGATTGATAAAGCTTCTTTATATTCCGATTGTATCAATTGATGCTCTCATTAAAAGTGTGAAATCCCTATGATTCTTGTTCTATAGAGTTTAGAACTTACTAATGTTTTGAAAGTGATTGAATGATTGCCATTATCTGAAAAAAGAGAAAACCACCATGAGACAAAATTGAAAGCTTTCATGTTTTCTTTCAAGAAGACCAGATATTAATTTCAAGTTTCAATTTTATTCTGAGTGACAAAATGATGATTATTTTTCACAAAATCAAATTATTTAAGAGTAAGAAACTTCTACAAATTTCAATGTAGGTGCAAATAAATCAAAACAAATTCAATAAGAGTAGAAATGTAGATTACTAGAAAGCAATATATTTTAGAAGTAGAGAATGTTAGTAATTGATTTAGGATGATTTGAAAGGCATGCAATATGAGACTCTATTCTTTCCAAATTATTTGTTTGTTCAATATTTATGTGGAGTTTTTATTCTTCTAAAATTAGAAAGCCCAGAGGTTTAACTTTTCCCAATAAAATAGACTGTTGGAAGTTAAAAAGAGAAAAAAAAATTAGCAAAAATTTTAGTCATTAAAATGTTGGTCTCTTTTGTATGATATTTTGGGGATGAAGTATAATAAAAACACTAATGGAAATTTTAATATTTGGAGAATTCTTAAATTGCAAGGCTGAGGTAATAGTTACTTGCTCAACAAAATTACCTTCTGAGCAAAGTCACATTTTACATTTTAAAATTATCCTACTTAAAATAACTGCATTATTATAGTTCAATATACAAATTTTAGTGTTAAAAAGCTATGCAACTCTTAAGTATCCCTAATGGCTTCAAAGCGCTAATAATTTTCAACTTGTACACAAGCTACAGCATTAAACTTAGAAGAAACAAGAAGAAAATATGAATGTCTTGAGCGGTTTCAGATGTGAAAACTTTCAATGTTTGTATTCATGTTCCAGTGCTGCCTAATTTTGTTCTGGTTGACTAATCTTTTAGATAACTTTTTGTCTCATTACACATTCAGAATTGCTCTTGCTCTGATATAGTCCCCATAGTTATAGCCTGATATTTTGAAGCCTACCTGAGAAATTTTGACTAGAAGCATTCCTCTACAGATAGAGTCAGCTGAAATATGTGTCCCTACGTGATTCAAGAAGAGGCACAAACAAAGCTTAGCATCTTCAATCAGACTCTGATGAGACTGAGTGCAAAGGTCTAACAGGAGTATCAGTTTACCTACCTGGACCAAGCTGGGGTAAAGGAAGATCCAGGCATAACTGAAATGGGGAAGGGGGGGAATTCCCTCCCACTGAGGAACTTGAATGAGGCTCTTGGTAAAAGAATGAAGAAGGAACTCATGGTACTGGAGGAAATGGACAGGCTAAAGTCCTCGGTTGTGTCTGTACTGTGTTCCAAATATCCAGCCCCGGAGAGTCATCTCTGAGGAGAACCTGAAGAAAGCTTGACAAGACACTGAGGCAACCATCAGCCTCAGGGACTGTGGATCAGGATCTTTCTTTCAGTAAAGTTGTGTTTCATGGAAGTAGAATTTTGGAATATTTTATGTTTATCACTTAGTTCATAATTATTTACTGTGCCACTGGCTTTTATGATACCTTAGAAAATTTGAGATGTCTCATTTGCCAAGTATTGTTCATTGGCTGTACTGCCTTCCCACTATAATTCATAATCAGCAATGTTGTCAACTCTCTTTCTAAACATAAGCCCTTACAAGCACTCTTTCAATAGTGCTTACAGAACTTTGTTCTTACCACCGAAATAAAGCTCAAAGTTCTGGGCATTTGGTATAGTATTCAGAACGTGTCATCTGTCAGCAAACTTCAAGTGGTATCACTGTTCCCATATGTGTACTTTGAGTTTCAGGTGTTAGAGCCTGGTGAAATACCTCACCACTCCCCAGAACGCACATCTCTGTTTATATATTGTATCATCATGAAGCCTCTACAGCTATGCTGGCAAAATCAACACTGTCTCATTTCATTACTGCGTCCCAAAACTTCTGAAGATTGTGCTAACTTCATTACAATTATTTCTCAACATATTTGTAGCTTTCTCTAGAATGGTTGTCAATTGTTCTGAAATTCATTTGCATACATACTTTTCAAGTGTCTGCCTTGAGATTTGATCTACTATAATTACTAAATGTGAATGGATGCACAATGAATTAGCTATAAACCTAACACAGACACACAAAAGAGTGAATATTTTCCTGGCAGAAAATTACTTGATTTTTAATACTCTGACTTGATATAATACTGTGTCAGCACTGTATAATTCAGCCAATATTTATAAAGAAAAAATAATTACTTTCATGTCCCTAAAATTCACTATGACATTTTGTTAACAAAATTGCGTAGGGTGTGTGGAGAAAACATTCTGTCCCCGAAAGGACTGACTCAACATCAAATCATAGACAGTTTGAGAAGCAGACTAATTTTCAACAAAGGAAGTATACATCTTAAATATTGTTGGAATGAAGGTAATACATTACAACCATACTTTTAGCAAATATATTAATTATATTTGTTGATCTGAAAGAGATGTTTTAAATATTAATGCATATTCACATATAAATATTTCCTTCTGTTTTAGAAAATTAGAAGTTTGGGGTTGACATGCATTTATTAACTCATTTTTTTCTTATTTAAAACAAGGGGAACTACAGTCTTGACTAAGAGTATCATTCAGATTGTGATAGTGAGTACTACATAATTTCAATAATTACATTTAGCTGTATTCACTTGGTAACTATAACATGCATATTATTATGTGATTTATTCTGGTAATAAAATCAATCAAGGGTTATTCCTTCAATAAGCTGATAATTTAGTTGGGAATAATATATATAAATAAATATATATGACCTATAATGATGCATGTATTTTCACATCTGTAAATATGATGTGATCAAAATTAACCTCTATATTCAAAGCCTAATTCATTAAATTATTGGAGAGCATAAAGTATTATGTTGCTAAAAATTCTTAAATCACAGCTCAACCTAGAAGAACACCATGATCAATGATATTTATAGTTGAAATATTCTTGCCACCACTGCCCAAAGGAAGTGAAATTTAAGCTGGGAAAACTGTTTTTAGGAACATAATGGAGATAGTCAAAGTAAAATAGCACTATTGATAGAAGTTCAGATGAAAAAGGAATCAAACAAATAGTTATGTTTTCTGAAGCCAAGTACACCTTTTTTTTTTTTTTTTTTACTCAAAATTGCAAAATCGTCCTTAAATGACAACGCCTAAGAAACTCTCATTTGGTCTGATACATCCTGACAAAGGCAGCACTTGTTCTTATGGGAACAAACTCTCTGGATACAAATTTACCTTCACTGAACCAATACTGAGTTCAAACCACCATTTGTGGTCTGATGTAATACCTTGTTCATTGTCATGGTATTTCACATATCATTTACTTGTTATTTTTATTTCTGCTTAACACATATTTATAAGATACGTACGATACATACCCCACACATACAGTAATCTGTTACGTGCATATCTGCACATTTTTGTCTTCGATAAAGTAACCCACTTCACAGCAAATGCAATGCATCAATGAGCCCACAGGCTCACAGAATCTACTGGTCTTCCACGTTCTCTGCATCCTGAAGCTGCTGCCTTCATTAAAATGCTAAAATAGGTCATGCTAAAAGATCACTGTGGAGCCAAGTAGGATGTAATACCTTATGGGTCTGCAATGAGGTTCTCCTGAATTCCGTGTGTGCTCTGAATCTGTATCCAACTTGGTGATATCAATTTTTCCTTTGTAGACAGATTCACAAGTTCTCCAATGAAGAGGTGAAAATATCACCCCATATTATTGCCCCCATAACACATCATCAAAATGTTTGCTCCCTGTTACTATTACCCTATGTGCTTCTTGTCTAAACGTTTTGGTTCCAAAGGAAGGGATGTTTCTACCAAGAAACACAATAATGACTCATTGGACTGGAGGTTAAGATACCCACCCAGCTAATTTGGGGTGCTCAGGCCTCTGAATCAACAGGCAAATAAGGGTGT